>JAOVVF010032114.1:0-11132 GCA_028565595.1 Duopalatinus emarginatus | reverse complement strand
AGAATTTTGAGGAAAGAGATTAATTTAATACAATTTGGAATAAGGCTGTAACGTAACAAATGTGGAAAAAGTGAAGCACTGTGAATACTTTCCGGATGCACTGTATATAAACCAAAGTACATAAGATAATAGAAGAAAAACAGATGTATATTTGATCATCCTGTAACAGAGAGATTTAAGAGGTTAAACATTATGAACGATTTGTAGATAAGATACCTCCTGTATACAGGAGACACGATTCCACATCACCAAAACTGATTGAAATCCACTAGTTGGTACCAACAAGAGCAGTGATAGCTCAGTGGTTAAGGGCTTGGTGGTGATAGAATTTGAACTTAGAACATGCTACATGTTACAATATAGCAATACATCATACATTTATTCATTGTGCTGACATGCTCATCCAGGATTACTGACAAAGCGGCAGAAGAGGTTCTTGTTTGTCTTTGCTTTTTTTTCACCCGCATTGGTCCAAATGATTATGTTCAACCTATGTAAAAGGCAATTGGAAAAACAAAGAATATCTATTCAAGACATCCATAGTCACCACTTGCCACAATACAGCTATTTAACTATTCATTAAAAAACTGAAACATGATTGAAACCAGTATGGCTTTTTGTTAGTCTTGAGAGCAGTCTGAATGGAAGCAGCTGTCATGGGCAAATGTAGCCCCCCACGAGGAAAACAGCCATTTCCTTACTTTGGTTTCCTGTTTACATGCACTTTACACCTCTTAAAGATACCAACACAATTCTGCCATAGGGAATTTGATACCCCTCAAGAAACACAAAACCATGTCACAAAACATGATTTATTTGGAGCTGAAAACAAAAAGAATATTTTATTACTGAATTAACTCCACAAATAAGTTTATCTGTTGCTTATATGCATTCTTCTGAGTGTGAACTTAATGTGGCCTAATTGTTTAGAAAAAACATTGCTAAAGTGTTGAAATCTAGTAATACTGAACATTTCTGGTGCTCCAAAAGCCCTCAGGAGGAGCGGTATCTTGATTGTAGCAATTAGCACTTTGTTACAGTTGCAGAATGAACCAGGGGTGCCCAGAAGCTGGGTGCAAAATTGATCATTAAAACACCAGTACCATGAACACCACTGCAACACTGAAATAGTTCCAGCACTTGTGCTTCGGCACAACCAGAACAGAGAAGAGTCTGAAAATAGACTTGGTATAAATTTATTCTACTGTGCTGAATAATACACCAAGAGAATTACACAACTAAACAGTGTGTTTCATGCAGTGCCACAATTTAGTATGACAGTATGCAGTGTTTCAATTACCATTTAATTTCCAAGCATTCTAGCACCATTAAATCTCTGTGATTTCATATCTTTTAAACTCTTCTGATTAGTGGAATCTTTGGGGAGTGTTTATGTATTTTGCTGGCATGATTTGCCTCCACTTGTCTCCTTAGAATTGAAGCACTTAATAAAAATGATGTGAATGGCCTTCACACTCATCTGACCTCACTCCAATTCAACAACTTTTAGGAGCATCAAAACACTATCGGAGGGAATATCTTTTGGAGAAATGGTGTTCCAGATCTCTTGTAGAGCTTGCGAGGAGCCCCCTTATGTTAATTTTTCTCTTGTCAGTCAGCTGTATTTGCTACAGCTGACGTAATAAATAATTGATGCCTAAATCCAATGTCTAACAATGTTATCTCATGCATTGATATAGAATCAATAAAGAAATAAAGAAACAATTATTATTCTTCTATGTTGTCCTACTCCTGATGTACGAGTTCATTGGTGATACTTTGAGACAGAAGAAAATTGACAGATTGGTCACTCTGGAATTAAATTTCCACACTATACTGGTTCCAGCTGAGACATACATCCCTCTCAGCTGAGCTCTACAACAGGAAAGTTGCTTCAGAATTTTCCAGAAGTCAAGGAAAGCAGCGAAATCTACAACATGCATTAAAGGAAAAGAAAAGTTAAGCTAAGCTACGGCTGACCACCTTAGCAATGAGAATTAAATTACTGTATCTAAACCGATTAAGAGATTCTTCTCTTAGGTGAAGCAGATTTTTCCAGACACAATCCCACATGCAGTAATCAAAACCCACATACAGTCACCATCAGAACTAAAACTAAAGACTAACCCTAACCCTAAACCTGTTACCAATTACATGGCAGGACATGGAACAGTAGTAGTGAGAACTCACACGTGAACAAACTGCACCATGTGTTGTTCTCATTCAAAAGAGCAAACATCCTGTCCAAAAATAGATGGGATTTATTTTTAACTAACAGATTAAAACTCTTAATTAATAGGTCAACCAAGGGAAATCCTGCCTCCCTAACCAATGCGGAGGCCATCAGACCTACAAAGAGATAAAGGGAGGGGCATGCTAAACTCAAATTTCCTTTCACAGCCATGCCGAAGCAAACAAGTTTTAAACAAAAATGGCTGCTTAAACAGAGTGGGTACCACATTTTCTGAAGTACAGGAATCAGATGGAACGTAAAAGCATTAGACCATATTAATAGTCTTCTACTAGTACATTGTTATAAGACAGAGATTCTAAGGGAAGCTGAATGAAGGGTCGGCAACTGATGCGCCTTTCTGTATTATATTGCGCTATAAAAAAGACAATCACTATAAAAACATATGCTGCCAGATATCCTTCCATATCTATGCCATACACAAACAAAAACACAAATGCTCACGCACGAGTAGGACTATCTCCATCTCTAAGTGCCATTTACAAACATCATTATTTATTAGCACACTGGACAGACAGACAAGACCAATGCGTTAACTTAAGATCAATCATAACTATTGTTTTTTTTTTAATGAAACACAAAAAACATGCAGCAAAAAAAGATGCGTTTCAATGGCTGCATCCTTCAAAGGCTGCGTCTGAATACTGTCACAGCAGCACGACTAGGCTGTCCCATTTTTAAGATTTCCAAGAAATGTGTTCTTCTTTTTCATGGCAACAAAAATCCAATGATCCAAGGTTCATTGCGTGCTACTGATGAAAACAGGAAATCCCATTTCAGTTCAGTCTCGGGTCTTGCAGCTTTTGCAGGATACACCACTGACTGCATCCGTTATAGAATGCAGTCCCTAAATTGGGACACAGGTTATGTTAAGCAGGGGCAATCCTGCATAAAACAGTGTACTTTATTGTATAGCTCTGCACTGGGATTGGGTCCTGCTGGGTCCCGTGGGACCCGATGCAAATCTTGCGGTTTGCACTTGGCTGCGGGCGGAAATGTGCGTCTAAAACAAAACACTGTGGGATTATAAAGGCCTTTTACATAGCCTAAAGGTAATTCCCAATAAATAAAATACAGAGAATGAGAATAGAATATGAAATTGCTTTTATATCATTTAAAAACTATGTAAAAATAATGAAATAGGAGCGTTATTCCTGACAAGTGTGTCAAAAGCTATGCAGGCCAGGAAAACAAAACCAACTTCAAGAAACTCTTTATTAATAATAGCCTATATTACGTTTTCTCCTGCGGGATGGGAGACGACACAAAATCAATGCATCTCTATCAATGTGCGGGAAGAATTCTCATAGCTTTGTAGGTTGCGGGCGGGAGTGGACATACACATCGTGGGAATGGGCGGACACGTTGCACACACGTGATGAAGAAAACAGCAGTTCTCTATTGCTCTGTATGTGTTCTTGTAGCTTTGCCTCACAGGATTCCTGCTATACATTCAGCCAAGCATTCCTTCTTATACATGTGTGCTACTATTTCAGTATTGTTTTTTTCCTTTTTATTACTTTTCATGTTGGTAAAATAAGCTAATCATTACCACAATGTTTGGTCAGAGACCTGCCACATTAATGTCCAATTAATCCACATTAATGACAAAGCTGCACCATGTAAATGTATAAGTAGAAGAACATGAAGGTTTGCTGAATCTACTCTTAAAAGCCAAAAAGTGGCGAGTTACTCTTCTGACCACTATGCAATGGAATTGACCTCATTTAACCTGCATTTAACCCATCCATGCAGTAAAACACTTACATACACACTAATAAACACTAGGAGACAGTGAGCACACATGCCCAGAGCAGTGGAAAGACCCTTATCCACAGAGCCCGGGGGGCAGTTCGGGATAAGGTGCCTTGCTCAAGAGTTTTGCCGGTTGCAAGGCTCAAAGGTGGGTTACTCAATCACAAGCTTATAGCTGCCCTGTTTGGTGTCCAAACAGAAATACTATATGCAAGGTCCGTTGTAGATATGAGAAAATACACTTTGAAAAGTTGTATTCACTAAAATATTAAATGACTCTTATATGATCAGTCATGTTTTATCTAGAGAAGGGGGGGGGGCATTACTAAAGTAGTAAAGTCATAGTATTTTGAGAGAATTATTTAAGTGGTCTGTGTCTACACACAATTTGTTCAGAACTACTGCAACTTAATATATTGAATCATTTTATTACAATGTATAGTATGTAGTGTAATTATTATCTGCATAATTATTAATAATTTTTACTGTAATTTATACATGTAAATACCTCTGTAAATAAGCGTGTCCATCATTTGTAATGTTTCATGCAAATAATTACACCACATACTGTATGTTGTAAAAAATAAAGTATTTAAAATAACTTGTAGCCGTTCCGGACAAATTTTATATAGACACAGACGACTTGAAAAAAACTGTCTTAATACTAAAACTTCATTCTTGAAATACTATATCAGACAACTTTTCTCATAATATATTCAGAAAACAGATAATCTGTTTCAGTAGTGGCCCCTCATAATCCCATTAAAACATTTGCCTCATCCTTTTCTTCATTCATTCTTCTTTTATCTTAATGCTAAATCCTGTTTAGAGTTTAGTGGATTGATTGCCAATGCCAAACATATTCATACATTTTTTTTACATCTTTGGAAAGTATAGCCAATCCCCCTACTACTACGCTACCCTTGTCCTTTTCTCATTAACCTTATCATCTAAATAAGCTTTGCTAGAATAATTTTATTCTAATTAATTTTATTACTCTATTTAATAACATTTACCAAAAAACTTCATGCTGGCTAAGCAATGATGTTTTCCAAACAAATATGCACTTTTTAACATGACATTTACTTTTACACAATGCTTTAGTAGCATTTTCATGTGGAAGTATTTAATAAATTTCTAGCAACGGCAGGAACTAAAGAATCAAGCTAAGGGCAACAAAACAATTCCAAGCATGGAAAAAATAACATTCTTCCCTCTTGAATGTCTATACGATTTCATATGAGACATGTGTACAAGATGAGCCAAGAGGTGGGCCATGCTTTTCCTAAGCGAGTAAGGAGATACACAAAAGGGCGAAGGTAGAGTAAGAAAGCTGCAGTACTGACCTTAGGGAGTTATTTCAGCACTGGAATGCAGTGACAAGCCCTTAGTGCCTGCCCACTGAGGTCATTCACAAAATAGACTGCTTATATCATATGCTCAATCCTGAATTATGACACTCCCATTAAACTAAGGGGGTGATGTGGATTTAAGAGTGGTGGAAGGGATGATGGCATAAAGGGGTGGGGGAAATATCTTTAGAAATGACAGGGCAAAAGTTTAACACAATCACTCCATTCACAGTAGAACCGTAACCACATTTTCCCTGTTGCCCTCACAGCATCCTTAATAAGACTACACACATCTGAGCAACTATGTTTTACAAACAGCACAAAGACTCCTGCAACTTTGGACAAATAGAGGCATTCACCCTCACCCACTAGAAGACTACTAGCTCCATTTACAACCGCACGCCCCCCCCAACCTTTCCCCAAATAAAACAACTTTTCCTGAGTCCTTTCACGGAGTACAATTCATAGCAACTAAAGCTATAAGCAAACAAGGAAGAGGTTGGTCACTGGTATGATCTAGCTATGACTAAACAGTGATGAGACCATTGTTATAACAACACAATGGATCTGAGGAAATGAACAGAAGTATTATGTGATATGAGGAAGCAAGTAAACAGAAAGACAATCTTAAAAGGGCAAAAATAACTGATATTACTGAAGAATTCTTTAAATTAAATGTTAATATTAAGACTTATTTTCTGAATGATACCTTGAATCTTCTTTCCCCAGTATGTAGGTTCAAAAGATGAAACTCAGAGAGTCTACATAAGTGTACAGGGGCCGAGGGGGTGTTCAGGGGTGTACAGGACTGAGGGGGTGTACAGGACCGAGAGGGTGTACAGGGGTGTATAGGACTGAGGGGGTGTACAGGACTGAGGGGGTGTACAGAAGTGTACGGGACCGAGGGGGTGTACAGGAGTGTACAGGTCCGAGTAGGTGTACGGGACCGAGGGGGTGTACAGGAGTGTACGAGACAGAGGGGGTGTACAGGGGTGTACGGGACAGAGGGGGTGTACAGGGGTGTACGGGACAGAGGGGGTGTACAGGGGTGTACGGGACAGAGGGGGTGTACAGGACCGAGGGGGTGTTCAGGGGTGTACGGGACCGAGGAGGTGTACAGGAATGTACAGGACCGAGGGGGTGTTCAGGAATGTACAGGACTGAGGGGGTGTTCAGGGGTGTACAGGACTGAGGGGGTATACAGCACTGAGGGGGTATACAGGACTAAGCGGATGTTCAGGGGTGTACAGGACTAAAGGGGTGTTCAGGACTGAGGGGGTGTACAGGACTCAGGGGGTGTTCAGGGGTGTACATGACTGAGGGAATGTTCAGGGGTGTACATGACTGAGGGAATGTTCAGGGGTGTACATGACTGAGGGGGTGTTCAGGAATGTACAGGACTGAGGGGGTGTTCAGGAATGTACAGGACTGAGGGGGTGTTCAGGAATGTACAGGACTGAGAGGGTATACAGCACTGAGGGGGTATACAGGACTAAGCGGATGTTCAGGGGTGTACAGGACTAAGGGGGTGTTCAGGACTGAGGGGATGTACAGGGGTGTACAGGGCGAAGGGGATGTTCAGGGGTGTACAGGACGAAGGGGATGTTCAGGGGTGTACAGGACGAAGGGGATGTTCAGGGGTGTACAGGACGAAGGGGGTGTACAGGACTGAGGGGGTGTACAGGACTGAGGGGGTGTTCAAGGGGCGTACAGGACTGAGGGGGTGTTCAAGGGGCGTACAGGTAGATAGAACAAAATGTTTTTACATAACACTACTTTAATAGTAAAACTTCAATGGCAATGGGACTACATATATTTAACACAGTCCACACTGACCTGCACTTACACCACATTACATACTATAGTCATGGCATATTACTCAAAACACTGTACACTCATTACAGTGCAGAAATGATGGGGGTGATTTAAATCCTGGAACAGGATCTGAGATGATTTAACATGGTGAGTATTTTAAGCTGTGTTTAAGCATCTGGTGTTGACTGACAGCAGATCTTACATTTAACATTGGATAGAACATGTTTCTAATGTTACCCAATACTTACTTGCACATAGCAAGCTTGTCTGGCATGAGAATATCATTACTGGATCAGTGTCAGGTTTCAATTCCTAATAAAAGCTATTAATATCAGCATCAAATGAATAATTCTGGAAATGTGGGAATGGTACATAGTTATATGAGGCCTGACTATGTTTGTTTTTAACCAGGGTTATCTAACACAAGATAAATCACATGTAAGAGACTGACATATCCATCCCTCTCTGTGTCACTGCAATAAAAATAAAGCAACAATCCCCAGACTTGAATACTGTCAAAGCCCACCGATGGTCATCACTTCCAGCACTTTCTTATGGCACTTACTTTCTTAATCACATTACACACATCATAGGCCAGCCAAGCACAATGATGCCATATGATCTGGAAACAGACCAGAGTTCAGATAATGACTAATTACAGATGTTACAATGAAGCCACAGTTTATATTAGTACAAGGTCTCTTCACGTGAACAACTATGCCAAGAAAGACATTTTAAAACGTACCAAAAGGACTGAATCCTAATAAACTCGTAGAATATCAACACGTATTGAAACATTAGAAATTTTAGGAGAAAGTAATAATAAGTCTTTTTATGAGTACGCTAACATGCTGTTTTGTTGATCTTCAACATATCGTGAAGTAGCCAGCTAGCATTTATATTAATATTTATATTTTTGCCTTGTTTATTTTTAGCCTTTTGGGAAAGAAGTCATGGTTTGTACTCCAGCTTCATGGGAGGAAAGGTGAAGAAGTCGAAAATAAATCAAGGACTGTTAAAAAAAACACCGAGCAGGTTTTGTAACGAAGTGACCGTATATAAAACTTACCATACACCCGCATCCATCCTTGTTGATGGCAAACGGAGTCCATCAAAATGCCGTCGAGAACCGGATCTACAGAAAAAGAAACTCCCTGCACGGAGTCCACGTCTCCGGTCATCGAGTCCGTCTCCATGCCGTGTAAACCTCCACGGTAAATTCCCGACAGAGACTCCATCCACGGGACAAGCTGGGTTTATATAGCGTTTTCTACAACAATGAGCTAACACCGACTGAACTACCGCCAGCACCGGCTGGGCTTTATTTACCATTTACCATAGAAGAAAGGTAGCTAGCAGCTGGCTAGGCTAGGTGTGACTGTCCTGTTGATAAAGCAGCAGGGACGTGTTTCTGGATAGTAATTAACAAAACTAACGCTAGTTAGCTACCGAAGAGACACCTTTTACTGTGTCTGAACATTTACTAGAAGTTTGCCATCTTTTATTTTCATAGTTTTGTACTGATCAGAAATAAAAACAGTATTTCCGAGGCTACACTGGAAATTATATTGAAATTAATTATCAGTTTCGTTCCAAAATAATTATTTTTAAGTGTTTTAATTCGATCTCAGATTTAGTCAGATGCAGTGTTTCTAATTTACGAAGCAAAACCTCTAAAGTTATTTTTTTACCAAACTTTTCCGTTTCGTCTGTGGGACAGTGATGATCTTAAATCTCTCCTGCTATTGAGAAATCAGCGCTGTCCTGAAAAACACGGATCCACACACGTTCTCTTCCTCCACTTCGACGACACGATTTTTTTGTCCATGTGGCTATTTTGAAACCATCGATGTGTAAGTTTGTTTTTTTTTAAGTGGCCAATTTGTCTGAAGTTGTTTTTGTTCATTTACTTCCCTGACTTTCGGATTAGACCTCCACTGTCCGGTTTAAAAAGCCATTATGTTTCCCAGCTTGATCACATGGCACTGCCGGGATTCAGGGACAAGTAGATGATATCCGAGACAGTCGATAACACGGTCATGGTTTAGGACATTGTACAGTCCGGTTCATTAAACCTCTCACGATACGTCTGTTAGAAATAGCATATGGGCATCTGTTCAATGTTTCTGCACAAATCTAATGGTTTTTAGACTTTTAGACTAATAAAACACACAGCTGTATGTTAGTGAATTTCAGAGACACCTGCTGGATAAAACCAGTATATACAATAAGAGAAAGCCCTGTCTTTGGGTAGTCAATGTCATTAAAAGGCTGTGGGATTTTTACACAAAACAGCTGAGAAGTGTTGAAGCTCATCTACATAAGATAATCAGTCATGGCCCATATCTAACCCACACTTACACATACTTCATCTGGTACCCATAACACAATGGAATGATGGAGATGACTCCGTCTAGATTCAGGTACTGGAACTCAAAACAAAATATATGGCGGGCTACAGTTCAGTTATTTCTCGGTAAGATTTAAGTGCATTTATTACTTGGATGGTGTTCTAGAACCCACGAAAATTAGAGGTGCGACCCTGGTCACAGTTTGCTCTGTGTAGAAGATAATGTTAATGTGTTAAGTTAAGGTACTTGTCATTTCTGTTTAGTGCATATTTAGCTAAAGACCGCTTTTAAAATATCTCATGATGCACATTGTCTATTAACTGGAATGTGTGGGTGTTTCTGGTATTTTGAACATCAGACACCCTTGTCTAGATGACCCAGGATGCCTGACATGACCAAAGCCATTCTGGCCTCCCCAGTGAATATTTCTGTAGCAAGCCCCACTGCATGTTCAGTGCCACTGGTTCCAAATGATGTTTGCCACACCATCATGTCTACCTAACACTTGCATGCATTAGTGTATGACCCCTACTATTTAAACATTGATGGCACTGCCAGCCTTTGCTTAGGCAACCTTAGGCATACCGAACAATTCTTTCGGTATATTCTGGTTTTCACCAGGATGACATAATTATTAATGTGAAAATATAATGGTTTGCAACCCCTCAACTTGCTGAGGTGAACCTGTAAACCTCCGGTAGTATGGGGAACGAAGAGTTCACAGAGTGATGAGGGTTGAGCTTTATATTACAAATATTTACAGCCATGTTAAAGTTTGGGTTGGGAAGACCCATTATGAGATCCCTAAATTTTAAAGGCTACATGTATGCACGTCAAGATTCGTCTTCATGGTAATTTTTCATTGGTTTTATTTTGGAGCAAAGATGTTTAAGTTAACGGGAACCAGTGCCGAGATTTATTTTCCTTGACTGACTATAGGTTATTAGTATCTTGTGAAATGACACATTCCCTCCTGCTAGGTCTTTAAACTCATTGAGACTGGGGTTCTGTCATGGCTGACTTCAATTAATGGATACATTTGTGCATGTACTCCCCCTCTGATTATTTTTTTTATCCCGCCTTCTTAAGACCAAATTAAATAGATGCATTTCCTATATTCCCATCTGTAGATGGTGCAATTAACTAAGACTAGCTACCAAAAAAAAGTTACCCATGCTAAGTAAGCTTCTACAATGACTTGACTGACAGGAATAACAAATCACAAAATCAGCTGCCACTGGTGTGAACAAAGCAAAACTTAGTAGTGCAGAGATAAAGAAAACTGAGAATGTGGGCAAAACATAAATGAGGGAAGTTTAATGTTGCTGCATTTATTATAAAATAACTGCTACGGCACACAGAGAGGTGGATACAATCGCGGGTGTTTATCAAAGATTTACATTTACAGCATTTAGCAGACGCCCTTATCCAGAGCGACTTACAAGAGTGCTTAGTTAAATTCTAGTAGAGTATCTAAAACTAGTAAAGGTAAATCAGGATTCAAGAACTCAGACCAGAATCCTACTAGAACAGAGTCATGCAGTATCAATTATCTAAAACTTTCTACACTAGTCAACCTGCAAAGAGAAGATGACAATAACCAAAATA
>JAOVVF010032113.1:0-11133 GCA_028565595.1 Duopalatinus emarginatus | reverse complement strand
TCTTTTTCCCAGTGCGACCACTTTTTAGGGTTAAATATATTTTACAGCCCCCACCCCATTCAACCTCCCACCCTCCAACACACATATGATTAAAAGGTACTGCTTCTGAATAATAATTGAATAATAATTATATAATTAAGTTTACTCGCTTAATGTGATGGCAGGGCCTGCATTAAGCCACAAAGACATTTTATGTGTGGCTTAGTCGGGCTCAAGAACAGTCACAAATCATCTTCTACTGTGAGATTTCTGTTCTACTGGTTGATATTACAAATGAAGCCTTAAGTGCCTTTTGGTTAACGCTGGAGGCCTTTTGGAGAATCCTGCAGTTTATGGTGAAAAACTCGTAAGGATATTAATAAAGAGATTCTTGGGGTTTGTTATGTTTTCCTGACCTGCAGATTTTGACGCACTTGTGGGGAATAGCGCTCCTATTTCATTTTTTTCAAGTAGTTTTTAAATGAAATAAAGGTTGTCTCACATTCTGTTTACATTCTCTGTATTTTATTTATTTGGAATTACCTTCGCCCATTCCTGCCCGCAGATAAGTACAAAACGCCCATTCCTGCAAGATTTGCGTCGGGTCCCGTGGGACCCAGCGGGAACCAATCCCAGTGCAGACCTCTGGCATTCACCTTTACTGTCTCTGTACTGAAGATTCACGTCACTGACATGCGGAAAACTCGGAGTCGACTTTCAGTGACATGTGTTTTCAAGTGGAATGGATTTTTTCGTGAAGCATTAGAAACAGTGCTGAATGAACTAATAATATTTTATATTAAAAGTGGGGGGGTCCAAACGAACAACTATGAAATGTGAGAAGGTCTCGTCCCACTCACGTTCAGTGGTGGCGACGCCCATGTGTACTGCATAAAAACACACTCTCAGTACTTTTAATCATATTTTCTAATTTTCTTCATTTATTACTATTGAGACTTTTCTATAGTTTCTGGAGTCAAGCGTTTTTGCACGTTACCTTTTGCCTCCCTGCTACCACTCCCACCTTCTAAAAAACACTTAATTTTCTAAAGCAGATCTGGACGTGCAAACCGTTAATGCACAGGCGCGAATCTGAAAAAAACTGAGTTGAAGAGTCGAGTACAGTAAAATGGTAACTCTGAATAAGATTCAGATCGGGTTTTCATTTTGCAGAGTTCATATGTGAAAATGACATCACTCTCACGACCCCCCCCCACAACCCAATACCCCCCCCTTCCCGGGATCATGTCAGGACCCCCAGCTTAAGAACCCCCAGCTTAAGAACCCTTGGTAGTACAGACGTGGCAATTTTGAATACAAATTCACTAGTACAAATTCCCCTATCAGGGAGGATGCTATATGGTCATACTGCAATTGGGCAGTGTACTTGATGATGTTTTACGATAACAGCCAATGGTTTACTTTCACTTCACTTTCACTTTATTTTATTTCACCAGTTGTTATTATTACAAGTTACTATAATAACAACAAGCAATGAAGATGAGTCAAAACATGGTTCAAAAGTACAAAGTCAGCATCAGTGCTATATTTATATAGTATAAATATATAGTTAGAAATCCTTTAACTAGTATATATAGTATAAATATATAGTTATAAATCTAATTTCTAACTTTACCCTTATCGATTCACACAGGGACAAATAAGAGATTTATATAATGAGACAAAAAATGTACCTGTTACACACACATTTAATTCTACATATTATACACAAACAAAATAAAGCTGTTCTCAAATTTTCATGTATTTTCATGCACAACCATCTCTCATCATATCCAATCACCACCACACTTAAATAAACAGACGTCAGACATCCACTTGTTGCATTGTAACACTAAGTTCATCTTGTGTGATCTTTCTTATGCTTTATTTATTGTGGTTGTTACTCTTACCTGACTTCCTGGTTTTTAATATTCGCCTTGCCCTGTGATATTCTGTTTGCCGATCACCTGAACCCTGTCTGTCTTGATTATACCTTTGGATACAGTATTGGATTTCTCTGCCCTGTTATTTATTAATAAACACTCTGAACTTGCATCCATCATTGTCTCCTGAGGCATTCATAACACTCTTCCTTTTATAAGTAAGACATTTTTATGTACTTGCACCTGGAAAAACCTCGATTTTAAAACTTTAATTTAAAGTAGCTTTGCAAGGACTTTATGGTGTGGTGAATAGTAAAATGATGCCATTAGCAAAATTCCAAATAATTACTTAAAATATTCATCTTCTTGGTCAATACAAATTAAAACGAGCTTAAAATGAGAGAGATTAAACATTCTGGTGCTAATAATTTTTTGGTTTGTGCTACATTTCCATCATTATTTATCATTATTTATTATTATTCTCTGGAGGTTTTTCCTTGCTTTTGGTGCCTGAGATTAATATTATATACATATGAGATCTTGATTTAATATATTATTATAAAGCTCCTTTTGCTTTGTAGGAATGTTTCTGTTTTTAAAACCAGAATACAAATAAAACAATGCTAAACAATCAACCAATATGAGATACAATGTCAGTGAGATATTATTTTAAGATAAAATTAGATTCCAAATCCTATTATTATTATTATTATTATTATTATTGTTGTTGTTGTTATATCTTTATCATTATTATTATTATTATTATTATTATTGAATTATATTTTGAGACACTAAATCGTTATGTTTTATATTATACAAATGCTTCTGTTATTTTTAATTTTTTTATTTATTTTAGTTTGTTTGTTTATTACACCACTGATTTATTCTTAAATGTTGTGTTGTATTTTAAAAGCTAGTCGGTCTCAAAAGTAACACATCATATTTCACTGTCAGCTCTAAAAAATAAAACAAAACTTTTTTTTTATTTTATTTTTTATTTTTTTTACTCACCAGTTTCCAGCTATGTCAAATTACGTATAACTCCAGCATAGATTAAGGACTCACATACTGGACTCAAGCATCCAGAATGCACTGCAGCTATATAGCGCAGCAGATACTCAGCTTGGCTAATTACTGAACTATAAAGATGGCACACAATGATCTCAGTAGCTGTATTGACATGACAATCGATGCTTTGGTAGCTGATCCATTTAGGCAGAGTGTACAGATAAGACAACTGGACAAACCAGAGGACTAAAGCATAGCTGTATTGCTCTCTTTAGGTAAAGACAGAGCAAGAGCTCAATCCCATTGGCGCAGCAACCAACAGGTAGTCAACTGGGATTGTGTCAATTCTGAGTTTGACTGAAGAACATGGTAATTCTATTATGAGATGATTATGCGGGGTGTTCAGATCAGGTTTTGGATTCAGATTCAGGTAATGGAAGACATTTTCTAATTCACCCTACTCCAGTTCTATCAGTCTGACTTACAATTTCTACATGTTGCACATAAGCTCAGGGTTTCCCAGTCCCCCAGAAGAGAAGATGTGAAGGGGGGGGGGGGATTTTAATTCCCTGTACATTTCATCTGCTTTATAATATTAAGATTGGAAAAATATACAACCTCCACCTACAGTGCTGTACATATTTTATAATGCATGAAATTAAATCCCAAAAGGTTAAGTGCTGTGATTGTTCCTAGGGAAAAATAAAATGTAAACAAGCCCCGCCTCCAGACACCTTCTACCATGTCTGTGTGTGTGTGTGTGTGTGTGTGTGTGTGTGTGTGTGTCAGTGCACTGAGCCTTATTTCTTGAGTTGTCTCATTACTCGCTTCATTACACAGCAAGGTTTACCCACTGCAGGTTTATTCAACAGCAGTTAGCAAATAAAGGGAAGAAAGCACACGTTTACTGTTATTTAGTAAACAGAAAATGATTCTCAGCTAATTTGGCTGCGGACCTGCAAGGGAAAATGGCAGATTGTAATTTTAACAATTTACGGTTATTATAGGGGTTCTGTTTTTTGTTTCAGTATTCAAGGTAAGTTAGGCAAAACATGTCGGAATTTTGCACCAGCAGGTCTCTGTGGAAGTCTGTTTCCAGCACGATAAAAACAAACAAACTGTCAAAGACACAGGCAAAGAACAAAGTCCAAAAACGTGACCAGGAATCGAACAACCAAATCCGGCTTGGTACACAGGGTCCAGACATAAATCGAAAACTTCGCCTTATTTAACTTAAATAGTTAAATCAAGGCAGAGTTAACTAAATACAGGTAAAAACAATGAAACCTAATCAATGCACATACATAAAACAACCAGTGAAAATACAACTAAAACTCGGGTGCTGGTGAACAGGTGAAAAGTGAAGTGCATGGCATGTGCATGGCCATCTTGGCTGGCCGCTGGGAAATCTGGGAACTGGAGTCCTGATTGGAGCATTATTTTATTTTTATCACTGGTATAATCTTAAAAGTTATGCACTATTTTAAAAGCTTGTTATCTTATCCATTGTATGTATCTATTGAAATATCAAGTCTCTATGTTTGAGATACTATGCCAGTGTATTAAGATATGTTAAGGTGCGTTCTATTCTGAAGGCTGGCTGGCTCATCAATCATTGCCTACAAAGGCAGTTCTCCCATTCGGCAGCATTCTAACCGACAAGGTGCCTTAGGAGGCAGCACATTTGGGACACGTCTGCATACGCCATTGCCAATTTGAGTGGAGTTTTTCTCTCCCATTAAGAGCACCTCTTCCTCAGCCCAAGCTTTTATAAAGGCTTCATTGTTCTCTTTTGTCTATGATCTAAACAATCTGAATTACTAACAGTAACTTTGGTGGTCTGTCATTTCAATAAATAAATGCTGCAGCTCGGCAAAAACTCCCCTCCTGAGGTGAGTCCTTCCACCATGTTCAGCGCTGGATACATGCCCCACCGCCTTTAGAATTCCACCAAAATAAGGATGCTGCCCACTAAGGCACCTTATGTTGCCTTCTTTATGGGACAGTCCTTTTCTTGGTAATGCGCATATGCTGTCTAAGAATGCTGCCTACTTAGGCAGCTGCCTTCCAAATGGAACACAACTATTATCTTATTATTTTGAGATCCTTTAGTTCGTTATGTTGTAGTCAGTCAGTCATTGTTTTATCGGGGGCAGCCATGGATTGGGCGCAGCCGTGGCCTAGTGGTTAGGGAACCGGTCTCGTGACCGGGAGGTCGCGGGTTCGGTCCCGCAGGACACGACTGAGGTGCCCTTGGATGCCATGGTTTGGGGCTGTCCCCTGCTCCGGGCGTGTGTTCACTGCCCCTAGTTTTGACTGGTGTGTGTGTTTCACTGCATGGAAGGGTTAAATGCAGAGGTCACATTCCTTCTGTGTGCAAAACACAGTAAGGCATAATAGTTCACTTTCAAATCCGTTTTGTTCATCAGTCTGTCCAGCTCCCACCAAGGAATCCTTAAGCACAAGGATTCCCCCGAAATGACGCCAATGCATTGCAGGGTACCGCACATACACACACACACATTCACTCACACACTCACACCTAGTACAGGTTTGCACATCTAATTCGCCTACCACATGTCTTTCTGTAGGTAGGATGAAATTGGAAAACCCATGGAAAACCCACACAGACATGTAGAAGAAACACCAAATCTACAGACAGAGACCAGAGTGAGGATCGCTCCAACAAGATCCCAAAAGATCGAACCCACAACTTCAGATCCCTGAAGCTGTGTAGCACACACACACACACTACCACCATGCTGCCCTTTATTGTTATTATTATTATCATTATTATTATAATGGTCAAATATGGTCAAATATGAGCTGAACAATCTACAGTCCTGAGTGTTTTGTGTCTTTGGAGCATCTCAACCCTCTTGATCTTCATAGAGCAAGTGCAATCTTCTTCCTCTACTATTGTCTGTGCCAAGCTGCTTACTGTTCATTACTAATTCTTCCCACATGTCGTTTGAGTGAATTAAGATTGCGCCAGATGTGTAACGACAAAATGTGGCTACGGTTTCACGTCAGGAACAAGCCGTGAGTTCTGATTTGGAGCAACAGGTGATGGGATAATCCAGCTTGATGCAACGAGTACACACATGAACACACACTTCGACACAGCTGGGCAAGGGTTGATAAGCATTCGTCTACAAAATGAGGCCTGGCAATAAGGCAGCTGGCCATCAGGACTAAAACCTGGTGCATGTAGGGTCGAATAAAGCTAGCACCACATGCTCTGATTGTTCAGGCTGAGCTGATATAATGAGATCCCTGCTGGAGAAATAACACACAAATCAATACCCAGTTTCCAGAGGTGCTGTGAGTAAAGAGGAGTAGATCCAAAGTAGATATAACTTTCTGGACCAGCTAATGGATTTGAGTATACAGACCTAATAGGAACTGAAGTTACAGGTGGCTTCGGATCGAATCTCGGCTTCAGCTTTCTTTTGGTTCCTGTGCTATAAAGACATGGCCTTGTTGCCATGGCACTTTTCGACTTTGGATACTTGCTGAAGGAGTTACAGCAATGGACTGTTGGACTTTTAATGCATTTATAACACTACGTATTTACTATATGACGTAGCAGAGTAGTTCACATACACTATCATTATATACTACCATTGTATGGTTGGCATGCTACATAAAAATGGATGGGCTGTTCCATGTGTGCCCTGGAAATACGTCACAAAAGGCATTATCACCCACAGTGGACAGTGCAATGGGCACCCGGAGGTGCTTAATGATCATGACCGACAGTGGATGGCTAGAAATGTCCATGCAAACAGACAAACGACTCTATACATTCAGTGCAGGAGGCCATACACACATATCCTGTAGGTCAGTGCAGCGTTCTTTAGCTTCCATGAGATATGGAAGCAGAAGACCCACCAAAGTGCCTCTATTAACACCATGACACCAGACACAGCACCTCCTGAGCTTGCTGACTGGTCCCTAGTGGACTACATGTTAGTGTGGTCCAATAAGTAATTGTATAATTGTTTCAGGTGGTGGGGTTTATTTGAGTGACATACCCTATGAAGCAATGGACCCCAGTTGTTAACAAGACACTTTGCAGGCTGATGGTGGTTTCATACTGGTGTGGTGGGTGTTCTCATGACATGGGTTGGGTCCACTGGTCTGTCTAAACACATCATTTATACGTTTAACTGCTTGGTGACCATTTGCAGCTATTAATGAACGTCATGTTCCCACCACATTAATGTAATGTTCCAGCAGGACAATGCACCATGCCATTGGACCCAAGTTGTGAAGAATTGGTTGTGGAAGCATTTTGGAAAGTTCTGATGAATGGTGTGGCCTGCACGTTGAGCCCAATTAAGCATTTATGGGATGGGGTGAAAAGGTCCCTTTGCACCTGAGCTGCCCTTGATCAAGGCACATAACTCCCCCAACAGCTCCCTGGGCACCATGGTTTGGGGCTGCCCCCTGCTCCGGGCAAGTGTGTTCACTGGTGTGTGTGTTTCGCTGCATGGATGGGTTAAATGCGGAGCTCTAAGATGACAAATTTTACTAAAAGTTACAATTTAGTAAACTATTTGCCTACAAAGGAATTTGACCTCCACATTTAACCCAGTGAAACACACACACACACACCAGTGAACACTAGGGGGCAATGAACACACTTGCCCAGAGCAGAGGGCACCTTGCTCAAGACAGCTCAGACATGTTTTGGCCTGTGCAGAGATTGAACCTGAGATCTTCCGGTCATGAGACTGGTTCCTTGACCACTAGGCCACAGCTGCCCCTTAAATGGCTTAGTGATTCAAATGGCTGATAGACCCTCACAAACCAGTGCATAGACGAGGAGCATAATTATGATGTTATTTAAACGTTACGAGATATGTAACTACGTTGTAATAAAGACATTTTAGAAAGTCATTCTAAATGTCTAATGTCCTCCATCGTATTTATGACCATTTTAAAATATAATGCAAAAAATATTACTGTGCAATAGATCTTTTTAAAGCAAAAGATATTCACATGAAGGTTTTATGTGATGAGAGGGTGATAATGCACTCCGTTCATTCCCAGCTCATCAAGAGAAAGTCAGAAGAACAGAGAGAGCATTTAACACGCTGAAAGCATAGTATTCTTCATGTCTTGTTTGGTGACATGTTTATTTTTCAGCATGAAACTCACACCCATGTTTCAGTCTGTCAGAGAAATGACTCGTGCTGGCAAACAGAAAACATTGGACCATCTTCATTCCATCAAGTCAAAAAGATTCAGATTCAATACCATTACATACCCTGTAATTTCAAGCATCACGATGACGGGTCGTGTTTAACACAACTCATCAAGAGCAAATGACTTCATCATTTTGTTTACACTTCATTGCATGTTAATTATTCAGAAAGAATAGGAAAGAAGCAGAATTTGCATATGTCGACTGACAATATGGTGAAAACGAATGTGCTTTTAAAACCGTTAGAGCTTTTTGAATTTTTTATTTGCACAGCATGGCAATGTGCAGATATGATTTAAAATGAAAATGAACAAACATATAGAAAGTATGATGTGCAAATTGACTGAAGATGTTACCATGGAAACTTTTAGCCGGGGAGGCTGGTTAGGTTATTATATGTGATATATTTTATATATTTCATAAAAATATGTGGAGCTCAGAAATGTTACTGTGGCTGGATTCTGTTACAAATGAAATAAAATAAAATAAAATGAAACTCATAGTAAAATAAAATAAAATAAAATAAAATAAAATAAAATGAAACTCAGTAAAATAAAATAAAAAAAACTCACAGTAAAATAAAATAAAATAAAATAAAACAAAATTCACAGTAAAATAAAACTCACAGTAAAATAAAATAAAATTAAACTCTTCATTAGTATTTTGTGTGATATTTATTTCAGTGTATCTGGATTGAGCTCTTTGGCCTGTAGTTTCTCCACAAAGTTTTCATCTTAAAAGCATTTTGAGGTTGTTTAAATCCTGTGCTTTATGTAATCACATTCCTCATTGGCTAATAAGCACCACATGTCTTTGCTTCACTACTAACTGACTCTGCTTGGGGCAATCAGTAAAGTGTCTGAGGCATCAGATTCAAGGATGCTGATTGGCTGCATTTATGTTGCTATGTGCATATTTTGTGTCACATTTACATTTACAGCATTTGGCAGAAGCCCTTATCCAGAGCGACTTAAAAAAGTGCTTAGTCAATTACTTGGAGTATTGGAGCTAGTGCAGATAGAAGAATTCAAAGCCATAATACTACTAGAAATGAGCCATGTAGTATCAATTATAGATCTTACCAAAGTCCAAAAACCTTTTCTAAACAATAGACGACCTGAAAAGAGAACAAGACAATAAGTACAATAATCACTATAGACGAGCTGAAAAGAGAACAAGACAAATACAATTTGCCAACACAATAGTTACTGCTTAACTATATGCTGGTGGTGACTCTGCTGTATGGACATCTAGGGGAAGTTCATTCCATCACCTTGGTGCCAGGACCATGAAGTGTCTGGATGTTTGCCTCCCATGCGTCCAGAATGATGGTGGGTCAAGTCGGGCTGTACTTGTAGCACAAAGGGTGCTCCATGTGCGCACATAGCCTTAACCATTGCCATCAGGTAGGAAGGAGCTGGACCATCTTTGGCTTTGTTGGCCAGCATCAGGTTTATATCTGATCCGAGCTGCTACAGGAAGCCAGTGAAGGGTTCTCAGTGAGAGGGTGACATGGCAAGTCAAGCTGCTGCAATCTGGACTAGTCGGAGGAGCTTGATGGTACGCATGGAAAGACCAGCCAGGAAAGAACTGCAGTAGTCTAGTCTTGAAATGACAAGAGACTGGACTAGTACCTGGGCAGCTTCCTTTGAGAGAGGTCATAGTGTTCTTAAAGGAAATCCAATGATCAGGATGACAAGCAGTTACTCCTGGAATGTAGAGCAGCTCTGTCTTGTTTGGGTTGAGCTCGAGATGGTGGGCAGCCATCCAAAAAGACCTGAGTATCAGAGGGAGGGAAGGGAAGGCAACGGTTTGCAGTTGGCTGCACGTCCTTTAATGCTGGGCGGTGTTTCCATGACCCTGTGCTGTGCTATGACCAGTTGCAGAGACAAAAACACAAATATAGCCACTTAAATAAAAAAACAAATGTATTTTTCCCCAATGCATTTACATTTGTAACATTTTATACTTCAAATAAGTAGTTATTGATTATATTAAAAATATATAAAATAATAAAATAAATAATAAAAAATAATAGATTTCCACCAGGGAGGGCAGCACCCTAGCGCCCTCTATTGACCAGCCACAGTTGGTTATGAGGCAGAGAGAGAGAGAGAGAGAGAGAGAGAGAGAGGGAGTGAGTCAGAGTGAATTATACTCCAGAAGGGAAAAGGTGGGTGGAGGGTATTTCAAGATTTTTCTTTATATAGAGGCCGGTGTACGAATGTGATAATTCAGTTTTACTGCCAATAATCAAATCATTCATTTGGCTTTAAGTTTAACAACCGGACTGAACTTGTATAAAATATGAATGGCTTCATTTAGAGTAAAGGGTAGGATCATGATTTCAAACTTAATGACTCAGTGATTCTATTCAGAAACCTTTACTTTTTAAAAGGAAGATATTTCTTCACCTCCTAAAGAATTTAAAATATTGAACAGGTCATTTTGAGTAAAATGTTATTGCTTGAAATATAAAAGATTTAGCAGTAGCACAGTAACCCTACATGCAATTGAATTGAATCTTTGAATCTAAAGACTGACTGCATCATCTGTCCAATAAGCAGGTCTCAAAAAAATAAATAAATAAATAAATAAAAAGAGAAAGAAGAAAACACATATACATATGCCACACAGTCATTGTGCATAATATGATGCCCTTTATAATGAAACAGCCGGAGAATATCAGATCTGATGGTTTTGTGATGTATTACATCTGTCAACGAATAACACAAGGACACATCACTCAGTTGAGCTACATGTGCTACAGCTGAGTCACCATGAGATATCAGTCATCCCAATTCTCGACCTCCTCTGCTCTCCAGACCTCCCTGATCCTGATGCCCTACATCTGCTTGGAGTCTCATCAACTGAACATCACTCACTGCTGCTGAGGATAAACCCACAGGGACAGTCTAAAAATCACCATGATGGACAGCCAGAAAACATGAATTTTGCGTTGGACTGTGACTGACATTACCAGCCACTGCAGAAAAACTAGGACTAAACAGTTTTACTCTCCATCTGTCAATTGTCCAGTGGGGAATTGTT
>JAOVVF010032112.1:0-11135 GCA_028565595.1 Duopalatinus emarginatus | reverse complement strand
CGTGATGTCTAAATTAAATCCAACTGCATTTTATTCATTTAAAAAAGAAATTGCATAAAAACATATAGTCATATATTTGTAGTATATCTCTCTTATATAAAAGTGCTTTAACTTTTCATAAAACATTGGCTAACTGTTAGTTTTCAGATATTAAAGTGTCAAAATATCATGTGGTGCGACCAATAATAGATGTAATTGTATTAAATTCTAAATAAGATTTCTGGTTTATGAGACTAGAAATATAAATACTAAAGCAGTATACTTCACTTAATTTTCTGCTTTAAAACATTTTATTATTTTTATGTGATATACAGGATATATAATTATGTTAATTGCGTTTAAAAAGCCGACTGTGGCGTTTTTCAAACAAAAAATATGAGATAATTATTTACTAAATCTAAAAGCAAGGCAAATTGTCTGTTTCTGAAGATGTTATATTACTGAGAATGAGTAAAATAAATGTTAGACATGTTGAGGCAATTCATTTATTTTTAAGATAAATTACGGTCGCACCACATGACATTTTGTAAAGTCATCGTATAAAGTCATTTATCTGGATTAAAAAAACACAAAAATTGCTTAATTTAATTTCTTATATATGAACTTATGTGTATACATCATTCTTAATATTTGAACAATTACAAAAAATTACTCAGATTTTCAGTATTTAAAAAAAATGAGCTAGTTGAAAACCTTAGACATCACTGACCCATATATATATATATATATAATATGTAATATATTATATGGCTTTAGACACTGAATTGAGTGCACCCACTTCCTCATCTCTCAGAACCAGCAGCTATGATGTGAGCTGCACTGAACACACAGGGTCACTAACGTCTGCACAGAAGGTCACTAGGATGTTGTTCTGAAATGTATAAGTACAATAAATAACTAAAGTTGCCTAATGAGTCTAAAAGTCACCATATGGAGCGATGTGGAGTTAGTAAAACCTGGATAAAGACAGGACTAGTCTGACATGGTTCAAAACAAACCCCTGATGTGACACTTTATCATCTCTTATTCTGAGCCTGTCTGAGTCTAGACAAGCGCTATGTTCTGTACCAGTGCATCATCCAAAAATTCACAACGCAGGCACACGATCTTGATTGACAAGCTGCCAGAACACATAATTGTGCTCGTGTATTGGACAATAAGCAACTCGTGAGATTTAAAAATCATCTTTGTCTTTGTACCAAACTGGAGACGTCTTAAAGAAGGCCATTGTGTTTCATTTGCAACACAAATAAATAAATATTTATCAGTAAAATGTCTTGGGAATATCTGGTGTTGGTGTATTTCTCTGGGTTTTTACCATCATTTCTGCAGAATTGTACATGCAGGGCTTCTGTCAGAGGCTTCACGTCGTCTGCACAAGACCGGGTCCCTGATGGTCGTTCAGTTGGTTCTGAAGCCGAGGTGAATGTGACGCCTTGGTTGAATTGGAATCTCTGTTCCTCACATCTTGACATTGTTATTTTGAGGTCTGCTCAGGTCCAGGAGGTCCTGCTGCTGCTGTAGTGGTTTTACAGGCTTTACTGGAGACAACGGCACCAGGTCCCAACACTTTATCCACCAACTTGTAGCAAATATTGTCCATATAAGGACAAGGATTCTTAGCTTGTTAGGATGTTGGGGTCAGAGCTCAAGGTCAATCATGACATAGTAACAGCACCTCTGGAGCAAAGAGGGTCCCAACAGTGGCAGATTGGAGGTAGCGGGGCTTGAACCGCTGATGTTCTGATCAGTAACACAGTGAGCCATTATTGAGGAGTTCTGTAATGATTGGGAAGATTCTGGTATTGTAAATGCTACTGAATCATTTTCCCCAGGTTTTCACTTTTACACCAGCCTAATACCTGGTAGGTCCTCCATGGGGCATGAACTCACAACCTTGCGGAAATATTCTGTAGGCAATTAACACCATACTTCCATGGGCACTAATCCCTGATTAGAAAGATCTAAGACTTATCTGAGGCACTGGGTTACCCTCTATCATTCACAGCTTCCCTGTCTGTCCTTGTCTTTCCGTCCTTGTCTCTGATTTTGCACACGCAGCTCTTTACAGAATGTCCTAAGAGTAGATTTGTCTGTCCTCAGCTCACTGTAGCTCTTTCATCAGCCTCGGCGTGATATGGAGGAAATTGGACGGAATAGTAATCCGGCTGCATTCGGAATATTTACAGCCCGCGAAGCTTTGATGGTGCATCCCATAATCCCAGCCTCATTAGCCTCGCTTCACAGATATTAGTAAGCTTGGAGAGGTCCAAAGCTGCGACAGAACTTCCCACTGAGAGTAAACGACCTGGTGTCTGGTATTTATAGGAAACGGTCACATTGCTCCCTTTGGAAAACTACGTTTCTTCTGACTGTGTGGACTGTTAAAATGAGAAGATCTTTGAGGAACGTTCAAACGTTCCTCAGGTTCCGGAGGAACTTTTTAAGATGCTTTGAGGAACCTTCTCACTCAGTTCTATCCAAATAAAGATCCTCTAGGAACCTTAATTTTAATGGGCTCTTTAAGGAACCTGATTTTATACTAGAGATTTCCAAACGTTCCTCCAGGGACCTCTCTGAATCCTTGGAGGAGCCCCTAGGTTCTTGGAGTAACCTATGAGGTTCTTCAGGGAACTACTTATTTTTACAGTGTGGTTATCATCTACATTAAACTAGCTGTCCGGACCATGGGTCACGTCCCAATCCTGTGTCTACCTTTTGTCTTATTCACTACAAAACCCTGTGTCTCAATCTATCAAGCAAGCATTCGATGAAAATTTGCCGTGAAGATGACACGTGTTCCAACACGTGTTTCTGTCTAATGGCCTTCAGGCTTCGATTAGTTGCACAAGTTTTGAGTTGTTCTGAGTTTTGGTTTAAGAGATTTGGAATTCTGTTCAGAAGGTTGTGAGTTCAAATCCCAGCATGACCATGTTGCAACTGCTCGGCCCTTGAGCAAAAACCTTTAACCTTAACTTCACGGTTGTATAAATGACGTAAATATAAGTCATTCTGGATGAAAGTAAAAGTGAACCACTCATTGACCACTGTGCTTGTACACACAAAGGGATCTTAACCCTATCCACGACACCCAGACAGCTGTTGGGAGTTAGGTGTCTTTTTCATGGGCACTTCGGTCGTGTCTTAAGGGGATCAAACTGGTGACCTTCTGGTCTCGAGGCTTGGTACTTAACCACAAGCCCACAGCTGCCCCTCAGGACATATGTTAAATCCCATGAACTAATACAACACTTTCTCATTTTTTTAACCAATATGAATTATTTCTGAACTGGTGCTAGTGCTGGATTAGAGTTGGTTCAACTTGCGAACCATTTTGCTTCTCCACAAGCTGGAGAGCCACCGCTGAGCCACGTCATCACGTCGCTCCCAGTCCCTGATCTGAGCAGTTCTTAGTTCTAGACCAGGAAAGTCTTGGTGTTGTTCTGTAACCAGTTTTCCTGGCATGAGAGCTGGTTCTTTTTTAGCCGTTAAGCATTTGGCCGAAGTATTGGTTCAAGATTAGCCCTGGAACTGCCCCAGTGGAAAAGTTCTAATTGATTTGTTATACATTTTATTTCCCAGTTTTGCATTATCACTTGACTGCTTTGTCTATGTATTGATTGCTTTGTCTACTTATACCCTAACCTAATGTGTCCATTACTAAACAATGTTATAAGGACACATATACATTCGACTTGTTTACTATTTGACCCCGACACGTCACATGACCACGGTTCCTGACATTTAATATATGTTCCTCTGACAATAAAAACATTTTATTATTAATGAATACACCTACTGACCACGTCCCAGAGCTCCAGGGACTTTTCTGAGCATCTAGCGCTCCTGGAATTAAACGTTTCCATCCATGTGGTCAGAAAGGACGTATGAGCCTTGGTGTATTGCCCAGAAGACAAATAGCCTCAGGAATAATGACATCATTACATGACATTATACCATAGCTCAGTGCAAAAGGTCCGTGTCACCAATCATCTCTACAGCCATTACTCATCCATTTCTCCCACATAGCCTTTAGGTGACCCTGTCTTCCCGGAGCTGTGGATTTATTTTTATTTATTTATTTTCGCGTCTGGAGATACATCCTATTCTGTCTGACGCAGACCTGAGCAAGCCTCGAGACAAATGCAGACCTTGTGATGCACACAGTCGTCTTTGCTTACTGCACATTGAACCCCTGGGTTTCATTAGGAGGGCTACTATATGCTTTTCTTGCCTCAAGTAAGCTGAGCTTAATTTGAATAAACCGACCTGCGATACAGGAAAAACACACTCAGGAAACACAGAACCTTCTATTAAAGTCGGTCTATGGTTCTCTTACGGTTAGTTTTACAAGAACCTTCTCTTGACGTTTAGAGAGGTAAGTGCTGATAGGTGGAATGTTCTCCAAAGGTTTTCCAAAGGTTCTCCAAAGGTTCTCCAAAGGTTCTCCAAAGGTTCTCCAAAGGTTCCCAAATAACAAATGTAAGACAAAAGTTCCATAGTTATACATACAAAAAACATTCCTGAAAAACTAAGGAAAAACCAACAAGGAAACGTTCCTGTAACCAAAACAAGAACGTTTCTAAGACCTTCTAGAAACCAAATATTGAGTCAATAGAGGGGAATGTTGCTTTGTACACTGAAGTGCTGGAAAAACTGATACCAGGTGCAATAGGACTTCAGGCATGGACTCTGTAGGCTATAAACTCCATACATCCTGCAGAACACTCCACAATTCTCAGATCTGGTGATTTAGATGTTAATTTCAAAACCCCAAAAAAGTGTTCCTCTAATCAGAATCTGGTATCTCTAGACATGTATGGTGGTGCATTGTCCTGTTAGAAGAGGCCAAACCCATCAGAATGAATACAGGACATGAATTAGTGGAACACGACTGTAGATGTTCCAGGGGTCTCATGGAATGCTAAATAAACCCCACATCATTATGAAGCTTTCACAGATTTGTATCACTGTATACATGCATTGGCAGACACACCTTTTTTGTTTGACGCATTTTTTAAAGAGGATCTGCTGAGGAACGACTGTTTATAGCTGCTATAATGTAAGTGATAACAGACACTAATGACATATGTAGATGGTGTTGCTCTGTATATTTTGCATAGGCTCGTCTGGATCAATTTCTTTGGCAGTGTAGTGTATTCCACATGCAAATGTTAGCAAATGTTCATTGACGTTATAGCAGCTGTAAACAGACGTTCCCTCACCAGCCTTTATTTAAAAAATGCTGCTTTTTATGTAAGTGAGAACCCAACAGTGCAAAACCTTTGTCTTTTGTACAAAGCACTGACACTGGAGACTCCTTCCATGATTATATTAGTATTATATTATATATATATATATATATATATATTATATTTCCATATAACTTGACACGAATGAAAAAAAAATGATGAAACAAACACAGATCCTTCAAACATCCAGATTTCTCCCTACTTCTACATACTTTAGGGATGAACATAAACCAGTGTGAACCTTTTTATTGTCCTGCTTCATTGTTTTCTGCAATTCACAACTAGCACAGTATGTACATCGTGGCTTTTCGGGTCACATGACTGTGCCGTTACGTAACTTTGCTCTCTGTGCACAGAGCCCTTGGGTTTCATTAACAACCCGAATAGATTTTCTCCCATCATCGTTATAGCAACTGAAATGAGCTTCATTTGAATAAATTGGCTTGCGATGAAGCAAAAGCATGAAAAGATCAATCCCGCACACCTGAGGTATCTCATTTAGCACAGCAAGTCACATTCGGCTGATTTCCGACAGCTTTAGAGCTCACCAATTAATCAGATACACATGGACAGCATCGTCTCAGAGCCGCAAGCTGTATCATGGCTAATTGGTCACCTTATGACGCGTATGGTTATGCAAGGCTAGTTTTGCTTTCTTCACAGACACAGCTTCGGAATCAATGTTATCACTTTTACACTCTCTTCTACCTACACTATAGTGAGTAAACTGAGCTTTAGTCAAATCACCGAACTTGTGATACAAACAAACTCTCAAAGAAGCTCAAACACAACAAGACCGAGAACAGACCCCTGAGGAATCTCAGTCATTTCATGCTAATAACGGTACACTCCCGTTTTTAATGAGATGAACTCCAAGATCTAAGACTTTTTCTATGTAAACAAAAGGTCTTTTTCTCCCAAATAATGATGACAAATTGGTCTAAATCTGTGTTAGTGAGCACTTCTCCTTTGCCAAGAAAATCAATCCACCTCTTACAGCACAATGCCACAGATATTGCACATTTTGAGTGAGCCTGCAACCAGCATTCTGACTGCAGGAATGTCCACCAGAGGACCAAATACGCCTTCAGGAAGGTTCTAGAAACCAAAAATTATTAGCTAGGATCTCTGCACATCTGTGCCTTGAGCCTACCAGCAAAGCACTGGCACTGGAGACTCCTTCCATAACTGTAACTAATACTGTCATCAGTCAGTCAGTCATTCTCTTATCTGCTTTGTCCATCAGGGTTGCAGTTTGTCCAGAGCCCAGTCGGAATCACTGGGTACAAGGCAGGGTATCATTCACACACATCTATTGACTCACATACTCATGCCTTAACCTAGACAAACAAATCTTTAAGAAATCTTTCTGTAAACAGCAAATAAACGTTTTTAGACTGTTACTGGGAGCAAATATTGTCGGCTGGGATTCCTGCATCTATGCCGGACCCTCCTACAAAGCACTGACACTGGAGACTCCTTCTTTAACACAGAAAAAAGGAAGGAAAAAAAACAACAAATAAAAAGAAAAGCAAATAACGATATAAATAAAATAAATTAAAAAACAAATAAAAGCTTGTTTAAAAATGTTAGGAAAGTGTTCCATAAAGCAAAACAAATGCAAATCAAAACCAAAAAAAATAAAAATAAATAAATAAATTATTCGCTGGAATTTCTGTATTTTGCCTCAATAAATTTTGGATATACTGTTATTCGAACTCTGTGCACATCAGATGTAATTTATGATAGTAATAATGTGATCCAGGTTGTTTTTCCCGACAATACTCACAGCACGAAGGTGACTGATGAACAGAGAAACAAGCATCACAGTCAACATTTTCTGATTTAATGTACAAAAGCAATCATTTCTTACAGCTGCACACCCCATGATGGCTGCTTGGTCACATGACCCAGTGACGCACGCGGTGATGTTTTTGTTGCTTTCCGCAGCCGTACCTTAATGCTCCCTGGACGCGTTGCGCAACATTCATTCATGAGGAAAACAAGGATGTGTAGGTAGGTTTCTGCTCTCCGTCTCATCCTCCTACTGTTTCTCTCTTTCTCTTTCTCTCTCTCGCTCAGTTTTTTCTCAGCCTAAGGCACAAAGCACATTTCCCTGTTTCCCTGCTGCACCATCAACAGCTTCAGCTCATGAATTAAAGCAGCCACCAGAGCAGACACAAACCAGCTCGAACCTGCACCAACTACGCCTCGTACTGCTAGAAGATGGGGTTCGTTTTCCCCCAAGCTTGTTTTCAGGCTCATTTATTTGAACAGTGGCGTTTTTTCCTTTTTTTTTATTATGCCATGTAACCCTGAGCTGAGATTTAATTAAGCCTTAATGAAAGCTCTGCAGTCATTTATCATCCTTCTTAGGTTTCTTAGGCATACCGAGCATCCTGAAACCCATACACATACATACATACATACATACAGGGCTCTGGATTGCAGGATTCGGATATATGGCTCTATACTGTATATTGACCCCTAGTGACCCGTATCTGTGTTAAATCACCTGCTACACACACATCGATATCAGTTTTACAAGATGCAACCAAACAAACATGCCATATTTGTGAGACAATCTGTGATAACAGAAGCAGATAGCAGAAGCACGTGAATTAATTACAGGTAGCTATTACAGGAGAGGCGTGTGTATGAGAAGCCGGCAAAATTATTTTTTCGAAAATAATAATTAATTTACTCACTAAATTTTATTCTCATGATATTATGACTATTTTGTCTTCTCAAAATATTGCATTTTGTCTGAAAATATTGTCTTTTTTGTTGTATTTATATATGTATATATATATATATATATATATATATATATAGGACTTTCATCTGAAAATATTGTCTATTTGTTTTTGCAATTTTACAAGATTATAAGTAAAATATTGTCACATTTATTTTTGTAATATTATGACTTTTTTTTTACAAATTATTTTTTTTTAGATTTTTTCTTGTAAAATATTTTAATATTACAGCATTCTCCTGAAAAGATTTTTCCCATAATATTACAACATTTATTTTTAAATATTGTCCAATGTTTATCTTGCAATATTATGACTTTCTTCTAAAAATATTGTCAATTTGTTTTTGGAATTTTACAACTTTATACTATATAAAATATAATAAATAATGTCACATTTATTTTTGTAGTATTATCACCTCTTTTTTTTTTTTTTTTTTTTTTTACAAAATTCTGTCATATTTTTTCTTTTAAAATATTTAGAAATTTCTTCTTGTAATATTACAGCATTCTCCTGAACAGATAGTATAATAATATTACATTTATACATAATATTACAACATTTATTTTTAGTCACATATTTTTTCTTGTAATATTCCAAGAGGACATGGTGTGTTACAGTAGGACTGGAAGAACTCAAGTGTCCTTCACAAAGTCCTGACCTCCAACCCCACTGAACACCTCGGGTAGAGACCCAAACACTGACTGTACCCCAGACCTCTTTACTATAGGAACACAAATACCAGAGATGGGAGGAGGTCACACATCTACCAGTCATAATCAAGTCTCAAGTCTTAATCTTCAAGTCTCAAGCAAGTCCCAAGTCAAAATTCAATCAAGTCAAGTCAAGACCCTGCTCCAGCGGTCTTAAAGAGCTGAATTTTATTTTTAATGTTGAGAAATACTGTAGATTGTTTTCTAGTAATCTGTAAAAGCTGCTCGTCATATGACGGTGTCATTGTTTTTTTGTTACAGTACAAAAAAGTACTTTGACACCCATTAAAAAACCTGGATATATAACATATAGACATTTAATCTTCATTTAGTATAACCAAAATATAACCAAACACATACAACTACAGAAACGTCTATAGAAATTATTTGTTTAAATCCTGGTGAGGAAAACGTTAGAACATCCTGTATTTAATACATCTTCAACTGCCTCCACTGGAATCCGGATCAGCCAATAAGATTACATTAGCACATCATTAGAGCTGATTTTGGACGAGTCGGTCTTTTTTAAACCTCAGACATTTAGTTCGCTTTGCTCTGGATTGTCGAGGTGAGTGAGATCACCATGGAGAGATCCGGAGAGATCTCCCGAGGTCTTCAGAAAGAAGGTTGATGGTAGACGCTGTACTTCGACATTCGCTGTGGTGAGAGCTACTTACTACCATGATGACAATTTTGGGACGTCATCCCTGATCTCTCAGATCGTCCACATCTTCAACCTTCTTTCTGAAGGCCTCAGAGAGCTCTTTAGATCTGGTGATCATTTGGTGATTCCACTCAGTCCAGAGCAAATCAGACTAAATGTCTGAGGTTTGAATAAGACAGACTTCCACAGGTCATGGATACCAAGTCAAAGTCAAGTCAAGTCTCAAGTCCTTAAAATTAAAATCACGACTGAAGTCATGTGACTCGAGATGCCCACCTCTGACAAATACCCACAGGCACACTCCATAATCTAATGGAAAGCCTTCCCAGAAGACTGGAGACCATTAGAACAGTACTTTGGGAATACATCTGGAATGTTCCACAAGCACATGGACACAACAAGCGAACATATGTCCACATTTCAACCTTTTGGTCCATTTTTGATGACTGTACTGTCCTTATTTTTAACTCCACCCACTCGATACCTGAAAAAGCTGAAGACATATTTAACTTAAGTGTATGTGTCATTATGATGAGCCATAACACGAACACCATCTGTCTAAACAGCACTGACTCACTGAGGCATGGACTCCACAAGACCTCTGAAGGTGTTCTGTGGTCTCTGGCTCCAATACGTTAGGTTAGCCTCTAGACCACCTCTTACACACATCAGTTTGTCCTTCCTTGGACCACTGTTGGTAGGTACTAACCACTGGATACCGAGACCCCCCCCCCAATGATCTAACCCACAATTAGACAATTAGACACAAATATTGCCCATTTTTTCTGCTTCCAACACATCAACTTCAAGAACTTTTCACTCAACAGGTCATATTACAATGAGATGATCGATGTTATACACTATACCTGTCATTCGTTTGGTGGTTTTAATGTTATGGCTGATATGATCAAACTGAAGCCTATATAAACATTAGACCACATGGTGGGTGTATTGTTTGCTAACCAAAATATCTAGAGCAAGTTTCTAGAGCGAGCCTCCTTCAGGACTTTTTACACGTTTATTCTAGTCCCGAATTAGACGTGCATATACTGTTTATTTTTAATTTATTTCTTTTTAATATATTTTCCGAATTCAATAATAAAGAGATCATTTTCAAATCTCTGCGTATTTAATTACTAGATGAAGCCTCATTTCACAAGCCACAGTAAAAAGCACAAAGAACATCAGCAGTCAGCTGGTAAGAATAAAGTCTGATATATCCATTGTTTTTAATGAAATTACCTTTCAGGACATGTTTTAATGTCTCAGGGCTGATATGATATGATGTGACATGATGTGATGTGATGTGAATATAATATTAATATGAACTCTGCGACAAATCTGTCTATAAGACAATTAGAACACTTCTCAAGAGATTATTATGGAGTCATTAGTTAGAAGCTACATAAGAATACAGACATGTTTGGTTTGTGTTGAATGGAAAATAATACTGTGGAACAGAACTAAAACCTACGATAGTGTTTTATACCCACTGCCTAAAAAAATAAAAAGGCTGCATTTTCTGAAAAAAAAAATCAAAATATTACAAAGAAAACGTGAGAATAAAATTACAATATTTTTTGGGAAAAAAGGGACAATACGCAACATATGGATCTTACAATATTTCCAGAAAAATGTCGTAATATCATAAGGGAAAAAAATAGCACAATATTTAGAGAAATTTAGATAAATTTAGAGACAGTAAAAAACTGTCATAATATGAATATTTGAATATCAAATATGGAAAGGGTGA
>JAOVVF010032111.1:0-11137 GCA_028565595.1 Duopalatinus emarginatus | reverse complement strand
TATATTAATTGGTCAAATAAATGAAGTTAATATATTCAATTAACAATTATTTAATTATATACTGAGAATATTTTGCCTGTGAATTTTATTGTTATTTTATTTAATGCTGATAAATTATATTTTTGTTGTGAATTTTATGATTTTATTTAAAACTTTTGGCACAACATTTATTCAATTTATTTTTTTTCGACTTTAATCCTTGCCTTTGCAAATTATGTTTTACATTTTAATAATAAATTAGCACAAAAGTTCCATTTTATTCTCCCAATCTGTACCATTTTTAATTTTTTTTTTTACTGACACTTATATGCTTATTGTATGCATTAACTCCCTGTGTGTGTGTGTCTGTGTGTGTGTGTGTGTGTGTACATATATGGTACAATTCCACTGCAAAGATATTCCACATTTATTTAATGTATTTATGTCTCACTGAGGTTCAGACAGCCAATATCTGCAAAGCCCAGTAAGATACAATACAAAGGAAATTATATCCTGAGGCTACTCAAAGCCAGCTCATCCCTTTCAAAAAAAAAAAAAAAAAAAAAAAACACAACGAAAAAAATTAATAAAAATAAAAAATAAGAAGTAGTTAATATTTTTGCGGCATATCTCTCTGAGTCAGCTCTTTCCCTTTCCCTGGCACCTCGACAATCCTGGACCATGTCTATTTGCTTATAATTGCGTTATGTTCTGTTTTTATGTACGCTCATGTACTGCTTTGTGTGGGGGATGTTATACCTATTTCCTCTGTGCTTTTGAGGAAATGATTTTCTAGCACAGACTTCACCCCCTTGCTTTAGGCAGCTTGGGATTGAAATGCATGCTACATGGTTTGATTCCACCATACAGCTGCAGGTCAAGGCTGCAGGACCAGATAGTGTAAAGTGTCCTTGTCTTGAACGTTGGCCTAAAAGGTTAACATGCTGCTTGATTAATTTTTACATGATTATATTACACTCTTAATAATAAAGTTGAATGACCAGCCACATGGCAGATCAGCCTATTATTTGTGATTCACTCATAGATCTTTTATTTGGCTGGAAAACAAAAAGGACATTGAAATAGATGAGTGCTGATGTGAAACATGTCATTAGTTTGGCGCTTTTTCAAAATACCCATCTCAAAGCAAGCCAATGCTACTACTCAGATTTAATTACTGGCAAAGTGTCAAGAGCCGATTTCCAGCTCTCGTCAAAGATGCTTGAGTCTTTCTTTTTGTGTGCCCTGCATAAACATGGACAGTGAATTATCATTTAGTGCTCTTCAGAAACATTGAGTTCGATAAGGAACAGAATATTGTGGCAAAAAAAGTCAAATTTTACTCTTTACAAAAACTCTTCAGTCATTTTGTATGACTAAGCCCTATAGGTCTGAATGATCGGCCTACTGGATTAGATTTAACATGATAACTATTTATTTTACTATTTATTGTACTGTCTTTAATTTTTGTTTTTTTTTATTTTTTATTATTCTTATTTATTTAGGGCTATCACATTTAATACCACAGGTGTAAGACTGCAGTAGGTCTGCTTGTGCCATTCAGTGCAAAAACAGTTCATTTGTTGCTGTTTTTTATTCTGAAACTATATAAAATATAGCTTTTTTCAAAAGCTTAGAGTTAGTTTTAGTAATTGGTCCAATATTTGCCAATAAATCAATTTAGATTCAAGATTTAAAGCTTTGTTGTTATATGCACGGTAAGGAAACTAGTTTCCCTGTACAATGAAATTCCTACTTTGCTGCCCACATTGGGTGTCAGATTGCAAAATAATTAAAAGTATAAATAGACAAATAATAAGATCAAATTAAGCATGCAGTACAAAATATGTCAAATAAAATATAAAATGGAAAATATTCAGAAATATACAACCTACATTTAAAGGTACTACACTGTAAAATAAATAAATAAATAAACTTTTTTTGTTGTTGTCTTTTTCTGTATTTTAAAATGACAATAAAATGCCTAAGGAATAATCTATAATAATCTGTGATTGATCTATAATTCAACAAAAAAATCGAAATAAATGGGATATAATAAATATTTATATTTCATTTATAACAAAATTTACAGTGTCTAACCTACATTTTTGGGTAAATTTCTGGGTATATTTTTGGGTAACCCTAGTATGTTTACACACGTTTCTGACAGATTACACTTGTTCATGTCCTGCATTCTTTATCAGCTTGTGAGATCTGGTTATCATTTTTTTTTTTTTTGGAACTGTATACATGTGTAAATAAAATGGTCCTATATTTATGGTACTTTTTGTAATAATACCAGCAGTTAAGCAATAGGCTTGCGGTCAGTTTACTTATTATTATTATTATTATTACTATTATTATTATTATTATTATTATGTAACTATGTTACAGAAAATTACAGTTCATCTATGTTATTTATTTTATCTTACAGTACAATCTTACAATTAAACTACCACAAAATACTGGAGGACGATGGTGAGGTTTTTGCTTAACTAAAGTAGTCAATTAAAGTTGAAGTAAGAAAAAGTGTAAGCTGTAGTCCAGCTCCCTGATACAAAAGAAAGGTTAATGCCATGCTCCAGGACCCAGCTGTAGAGGCTTAGTTGTGCTGGTATTTGAAATCACAAGCTCAATTTTCAATAACCTAAGGGGTTAACACAGGGCTATCATTTCCCTCTGACTGTCCGTGACTCACAATCAGAATATATTCCCGTATTGTGTGAAAATGTTTTTTGCTCTGCTCTTGTTGTGATTGAAAAAGGCAAAAGCCCAGAGCTTGGACACTGTGAGTGATATTTATATCAAATTTTAAAATAGTGTTTATATGTCTGTTGGTAGAACAAAAAAGAGTCATAATGTCAACGTAGTGCCTTATATCAAGTCAAATTTATTTATATAGCACTTTTTACAATGGAGATTGTCTCAAAGCAACCTTACAGAATCCAACAGTAACAGACAAAAAAACCCATTTATATATATTCAGGCAGGTGGATTCGGATGGTCCCAAAAACAGGAGCAGTCAGGAATCAGGACCCCTGGCACCTCGGTCTAACCATGTGACTTGACATTTAGGAAACCAGTCTTCGTGACCGGAAGGTTGTGGGTTCGATCCCCGCCCAGGACAAAAAACAACTGAGGTGCCCTTGAGCAAGACACCTATCTCTCTTAACTGCTCCTCAGGTGCCGTAGCTTGTGGCTGCCCCCAGGTCTGGGCAAGTGTGTACACTGCCCCCTAGTGTTCACTGGTGTGTGTGTGTGAACGGATGGTTTAAATGCGGAGGTCACATTCCTCTGTCTGCAAGCAAAGTAGGCAAATAGTTCATTTTCACTTTACCAAGTGGGAGGTTATGAGGAAAAGTGAAAAAAAAACACATAAGTTGGTATGTTCTTTTATATAAAAGTTTATGTTTTATTGTCTTATCATAGTTTACACGGATTATCAATAAAATGAACTGGTGAACTGTATTATCTTGATTACCTCCTTACAATGGCACCTGTCAAAGAGTAAAATATATTCGGCAGTAAGTGAACAGTCAGTACCCAATGTTAATGTGTTAGAGGCAGGTAAATTGGGCACACAAAAGCATCTGAGTGACTTTGACAAGGGCGAAATTGCGAAGGCTAGATAACGGAATCATATCAAATGGCAGGTCTTGTGGTTCGAACCTAGCAAACGTGGTCCAAGGACGGACAACTAGTCAACCAGCAACAAGGTGTGCGTGCAGTTTTCTAGGGGCACTTGGATTCATTAGTCACTGGAGGCAGTATGATGCTCTGGTGCTATGCTATGATGTTATGCAGCTCCAAACCTTGGATTCTGGTATTGATGTGGATGTTACTTTGAAACACAGCACCTACCTTAACATTGCTGCAGACCATATCTACTGCAAAAGTATTCTCTAATTGCCTCTTTCAGCAGGATAATGAGGCCGCCCACATTGCAAAAAAAGTTCAGAAATGGTTTGAGCTACATGGCCGAGAGGCCTCCAGCAATTGTGGGATGTGCTGGACAGATGCCTGATCTGTGGAACCCTATGGAGTTAAAGGTTCTGCGGCTAACCTGTTGGTGCCAGATACTGCCGCACACCTTTTAGAGGATTTATATGACTTGGCTCATGACTTGGCTTCCTCGAGTAAGTTTTACTGACACTATACACTGACAGGGTGGCCACAATCAAACCATAGACCAATGGTGTGGCCTTACAAGTGACAAGTGTCCAGAACTTTATTGAGGGTCTGGAGGACAGGTTCTGTCATTCAGAGCTACGCCATCCTAAATCCCTGACACATGTCACCAATCACTCTCACCAGTGTCTTAATAACCCCAATTAGCATTAGTGTGTAAATGTTGTCTTGTGTCTAGCTTTTGTTGTCTTTCATTGTCATGTGTACTGTCTAATTTAGTGTATGTTGCCATGCTGAGACACCTGTTAATCACCTTAAATAAAAAAACAAAAAAAAACATTTTGTGATGGATGGATTGTGTGAAATGTGTGCAATAGTGATTTTATGAGTGGCTACATTGTAAGTGTAGATAATAATAATAATAATAATAATAATAATAATAATAATAATCTGAGCACTGTACAAAATAGCATAAAAAACCAGGATGAATGGACAATGATGTATCCTAGGTCCTCATCACCTAGCAATCTCCCAGCAACATGACTTTTTTTTCTCCATAAGATTTCTTCGAATTTTGAGCTTCTCCTTTTCTCATGTTTCTTTGTCCTTTTCTTTCAGCAGTGGGTGGAGATGAGAGAGAACTGTTTGAATTAAAAACTTCCTGCACACTGTTTCTTCAGACACCTCAAAAATCGATCGTTACGAGATGGCGCCCTGCAGCTAAGAAACTGAGAAAGCTTGTCGTTGACATAAAACAATGAAATCCGCCTGCTACAGAAGGTAGCTGCTCTGATTTCCAGAGCCTGTTGCAGTCTGATGTAGAGTTAAAATTCACATATATTGGTGCTTGTTAGAAATAGACAGTGTACCTTAGTAGGACATATTCCTATTACTGACAGCATATAAGAACCCATCATACAAAAATTGTCTCGCGTGTATTGATGACCAAAAGGTTTAATATTGCATAGAGGCAAATAGACCATAGCATGTCTTTAAACACAACAGCATTGACATTATGTTTTCAGATGTTTACGCTGATAAGATCAGCCCCACTCTTTAGTTTTTTGGCTCTAGTAATTGGCTTTCAGCTTTGATAATTAGTGTTTTTGCCCAGTTCTCTTCCAATTAGTCAAACAGGCAATCTGGAAACAGTCAAGATAATAAAATACAAGTACAAAGGAAGATAAATGAGCAGTGAGTAGAAAAAGCCAAGGCCAGAGTTTTGTTATTCCTCTTACCTTTTTACATTGTGCTGTGTGTCATTCCGAAATCCAGTGTCAAAACGACTTCCATATTAACATTACGTCAACATGAGTTTTTGGTTTGCCTTAATCAGAGTCGAGGACCTATCCCAGGAACACTGGTCACAAAGCCATTTTCTAGGGGTACCATGCACACACAATTAACAATTATATAGGGGCAATTTTAAAAATTCTCAATCCACCTAAGAGCAAGATCTTAGAAAGTTAGCAGAAAAAACCCATGCACAGCATGGGGCGAATATAATTCAAACACAGAGACAGTTACCCACACTCAGGATTGAAGAACAGACCCTGGAAATGCACCACAATGCCATCATTCCCCAAAGCAGACAGGCTCAATTACTTAGCCAACTAATGCCTTGGAGTTTTCAAGAGAAGGTTAGGCAGTAATTGGGGGTATGCAATAAGAGACCCCCAAACCCACTTATTATTCAGAACAATGAAGTCAAGCCAATATGACTGAAGTCAAAAAAAGCTTACTGTACATCACAAATTTACATGCATTCTTATTCCTCTTATTTCCTTGGAGATCTGTTACAGAAGGCACCTTCCCCTTGCCAGGTTAATGAGCCCCTAGATACATGGCCTATAGTGACTTTGGCTACCACCTTAAATGTAGATGTGAACTTAGTACTAGATAGCATTTCCTATAACATAGAACATCTTTTGCGTTAAGAAATACAGGACCTATGAACCTGGTACTTTTTCATTTAGCCAAATTCCATTTTCTGGAGTGTTATAGATTATACTTATAGGATTCAGGTGGCCTGGTTTTGGTTAAACCAATCATTTACATTTACGGCATTTGGCAGACGCTCTTATCCAGAGTGACTTACAAGTTTATTGGTATTACAGATAGGCCAACGTAGTGTTAGGGGTCTTGCCCAAGGACCCTTATTGGTGTAGCACAGACTGGCTGCCGAGATCAGGAATCAAACCCAGGTCGCTCACATGGGAACCCAATGATGTTACCACTGTACCACACCAAACACAATCTCTGTCTATTTGAAGATTGAAGAGTTTCCAGGTTGGCTTGAGCACTACTGAAAGCAGTGAAGGACACAGCCATCTCAGGGCCAACAGCAAAACTCTGTGACCTAGTTGCAAAATCCAGTAGAAGAGAAAAAGCTGTAATGGCTTGGAAGACCAGTCATTGGCCAATGAATCCTGTCCAAGCAGGCTGTTCATTCTCTGCCTTGGAGAACCACAATTGGTATTGTCTTGACTTGGCATTGGTAAAGAGGTTCACCTGCAACTTGCCAAACAATTCTAACATCTGGACTACCATTTCCAGGTAAGGATAGTATGTCACTTGTTACAGGTGCCATCTTGACAGCGTCCAGTGGCTTCTTTTAGAGCCCTGGCAGATGAGATGCTCTTGCTGAGGCTTACAATGACTAGGTCAGTTCAATTGGATTCAATTTTAACAATGGATATTATCACAAAGTAGCTTTTAAGAATTCCATATATGGTTTTATAATGAGTGGAGTGAAATTGTTAGAGAAACCAGGCTCAAAGAGAAACAATCTTGGGTGAGACTAGATAGCGTGATTATGAGTGATTATTCATTCACAACTCAATATCATAACGTCAAACAATGCAGAATGTGTTGAATGGATCCTCAATATGATATCAGAGACTTTTTTATTTTGAGGTTTAAGTCTATAGCAGGGGTCCTGAAACTATAGCCTGTGGGCCATATATGGCCCTCTGCTTTCATTTGACCAGCTTCTTTAAATACAGCAGCAATGCATGTGCTGTGGCCCATTTAAATACAACAGAAATAAATGTGAGATGTTTTTCATTCGGCAGGCTTCCTAAGTGGGCAGCATTTGCACGTTCCTGAAAAAAGGACTGTCCCATTCGGAAGGCAGCATAAGGTGCCTAACTGGGCAGCGTCCTTATTTTAATAGAATTCTGAGGGCAACGGGGACAATCCCATCATGCAGTTCACCAGCAAAACTGTATAAGGTAGGACCAAGTAAATTATAAAAAAATAAATTACATTTGTTACAAAGTATTGTCTTTTAGGCTATGTCCAGAACATGGCCGCCATCTTGAAAACCACCATATTGGATTAAGGACAAGTTTTTCCAATGGGAAGGTGGTACTGAAATAAATGTGTAAAGAATGACAGGTGTAAAAATCAGAGGTAATAACTGCTTAGCACACAGCATGGTGAGTGAACTAGTGAGAGAAGGCTGACGCAAATGGCTAATGGAGGCCAGTTTAGATTGTATAGCATTCTACAAAAAAAAATAAAAAAGGCTCATATGAGTGAAGTCTATGACAAGTTTTATTCCAAGTATAGTACTAATCAAATACATGTTATGGCCATGTGGACATCTGACTATATACTATGTAGGCCTTCACAAGTGTGCTGCCACAAAGTCGGACGCATATGATTGCATAGGATGACTTTGTATATTGTAACATTACAATATCCAACGACTGTTCCAAAGAACTTGAGAGAACCATTCATATATTCAGAAATCATTTTACTGGTTTTCATACACTGTAGTGCCAAAAAAACTGGTACTGGGTGGCTGGCAGCCATTTATTCTAATGGGTTTGGCCTCTTCTAACAGGACAACACACCACCACACACATCTAGAGACACAATGTTATCAAACACATCTGGGATACCATATGGGGCAGTGAACACACTTGCCCAGAGTGGAGGGCAGCCCCAAACCATGGTGCCTGGGGAGCAGTTGGGGAGTTAGATGCTTTGCTCAAGGGCACCTCAGTCGTGTCTTGCTCTGTGCGGGGAGCGAAGGCAGGACCTTCCGGTCACAAGATCAGCTCCCTAACCAGTAGGCCACAGCTGCATTAGTCTATCTGTCAGAAGAGAACACACTAGAGGCAACAGAAGTCTTTTCAAGGTTCATTTGAAAATAAGAACTAAATAAATCCAAACAAACAATAAATAAATAACAAGCCTAAATAAAAATAAAAGTTGGTGGCTGGACACTAAAAAACAAGCCGGGTAAAATGTGTCTAGCCTGTGAGCAATAACACAATTACGTAACAGAACACAGCATAACAAGCTACATAGCATGACACTGTCACATTTACACATTACATTACCACAATAGGCTAAATATACACTGCCATTTACACATTATAGCATGACAATAAGCTACACGTATGGCACAGGAGCCTCGCATACTAATGTACAACATGACATTCACACATCAGTAGGCTACATAGGAATGTGCCATTTACACACCACATCATGATCAGTGTACATGAACACATTTACATTTCATCAATTTATTTATTTTTTTATTTATTTATTTTTTCTCATCTGGTCAATAAGTTCAGGAAGAATTTAAATGCATTTACTTTTCAAACATACACTGTGCACTGTGTTACTTTTCTATATTTGTGGTTGTCACGTCCTAAGGAAGAAATTACAAATTTATAAGAATCAAAATCACCTTACCCTTTTTGTGCTATTTTATTTTTAAATGATAAGAATATGTCTAAATTCACAAATATGGTTTTGTCCTCCTTCATTTGTCCAAGATTCAAATTTCCTTTTTAATTATCTGTATGACACATGCTATAAACCACACACACACACACACACACACACACACACACACACAAACACACAATGAGCTATGACCCATAAACACAGTGGCTTTCATCTGAAATGCCATTTAGCGAGCAATGGCACTGTTCAGTATGGCATGCATTTATGCAGATACATATTTTATTTAGAAATAATGAATAACCTCTTACCCAGGCTATTCGTAAAATTTTAAGCATGTCAGTTTTAACATATGCATGCATTATTTAACAGTACTTAGATTAATGTATTCCTTGCTTGTTATGTACAGAAATATGAGAGATACATAAATAAGGGGTTTGGCTGTAGAACCAAATGAACCCTAGATAAATATGAACAGTAATAAAAAAAAAAACAGTGTAATACAATACTAATAAATACTGTGTATAATAGGCAATGTATCATGAAATAAACACAATTTGTTAAAAGAGGGGATTTTGCACAGCTGGTTTGTATAGCTGAACATCTGGAATGATTTTCTACATTAGAAGTATGTTATAAACCATGCATATTAAATATGTTAGTTTATTTTAATTATTTGCTTATGCAGCTTGAATACTGAATCTTCAATTAATAAATTAGATACCAAGTATTAAATTCCAAGTTACTGTTGCTGTTGTACATTTTTTACTTTATACATTTTTTATATAATCAACAAGTATTTATTTGAAGTTTGAGTATGTTGCAAATGTAAAATAACGTAGTATATAATGACATATCCCAGTGAGCAAATGTAGAAGGGGGGAAGCACTGAGCTTTGTGGGACACCAGTGGAGAGGTTCCATCGTATGGATATAGAGCCCCTCTATGTTACCTGACTGGAACCACTTCCATGCAGTGCCGGAGATGCCGAGATTGGACAGAATGGATATGAGGATGCTGTATTAAAGGTGGCAGACAGGCCAAGAAGAATCAGAACCGATGGCAAGCCAGCTGATTTTGCAGCATGCAGCTTCTCTGATACTGCTATGAGTGCAATTTTTAGTAGAGTGTGCTGGTTTGAAGCCAGACAGTTTTGGGGTCCTGAAAGTTGTTTTTTGCGAAAGAAAGACAGACAGTTGATTATAAATAGCACGTTCAAGGATTTTATAAGAGGTAAAACCTACATTTGAGGCTACTGCCATATTTGGTATAGCAGAAAGGCTTGGCTAGATGGATGCAGTCTCTCTCTCTCTCTCTCTCTTTCACACACACACACACACACACACACACATACAAAAATACATGGCAACATGAACAAAACAGGGCAATGTGGAACTTAACATGAGGCAGATATATATGACCGCAATAGATATCTTTCAGTTTTACAGTCACATATGAAAGATTCTGGTTAAACCTGTAACCAGGACCTCTGAGCGACTTTATACAATGCAGTGATGTTGTCACTGTTGTTTGTGTTGTAAAAGTAAACTGCTTTTACAATTAATATACTGTATGCAAGCCTGCATGTATAAAGAATCAGGATTCTATTTTAGATGAACCTCATCTGCATGTACTGCATGTTCATGCAACATAACAAACACACTGTACACACACTGATCAGCCATAACATTAACACCACCTGCCAAAACAGCTCTGACCCGTCAAGGCATGGATACCAAAAGATGTCTGTTTTCTGTGATATCTGGCACCAAGACATTAGTAACAGATGCTTCTGTGGATTTTCTGTTGGATCAGACCAGACTGTCTAGGCTTTACGCTCCAGTCACATCAGTAAGACCTGTGCGTGGGCATGACCAACTGGGAACATCCCACAAGACCTGTTGTTTTGGAGATGCTCTGACCCAGTTGTCTAGCCATCACATTTTGACTTATGTGAAAGTCACCACTGCGTTCACCACATCAACTCTGAAAACTGGTTACCTAATATATTCCACCCCTTGACAGATGCTCAATGTCACTCATTTTATATAGTTTTACACAGTTGGCCAGATCTCACAGGTTGGATCCTGACCCTGATACTCTCTGTGTGTTGAACAACTGTGTTGCTATGATCTATATATCTATCTATCTATCTATATATATATATATATTGGGGATATATATATTAGGCGATAATAACGCGTTAACGCGATCTCAAATTGTCGCAATTAAAAAAAATAGTGCCTTTAGCGCTAATTCTAATTTGGCCCTGCGATTCACCCGTAGTTCATGTTGAGGCTTGTCGCGCGCTGCTTCAGTAAGAGTAAGG
>JAOVVF010032110.1:0-11137 GCA_028565595.1 Duopalatinus emarginatus | reverse complement strand
CACACACACACACACACACACACACACTCACACACACACACACTCACACACACACACACACACACACACACACACACTCACACACACACACTCTCTCACACATTCAACAAAATCAGTGAGAAATGATGTGATATTTTTATCATTATCTAATAAAAATCTATTATATTAAACATGAGGAGGAGCTGGTGGGTTTATAATGAACACAGAACACTTTCTCCTGTCTGAGTAATAAACTGATCAGGATTTAATCATCATGTCAGACTGCAGGATTAAACACACACATACATCTTATTTATTTATTTATTTATTTTACATTACCTGTCTCAGTGTCTCCTGCTGTCTTCTAACCTGGTCTTTAATGTGTCCTCCTGATCACACGCTCCGTCCTCCTAACATCGTGTCCCTTTAATCCCGAGTCCTGAGACGCGACCACACGTGAAGACGTACAGACGTGGAGACGTACAGACGTGGAGACGTACAGACGTGGAGACGTACAGACGTGGAGACGTGGAGACGTACAGACGTGGAGACGTGGAGACGTACAGACGTGGAGACGTACAGACGTGGAGACGTACAGACGTGGAGACGTACAGACGTACAGACGTGGAGACGTGGAGACGTGATGTTTAAGGACGTGTTGGTGGTGAAACAGACTGCGGAAGTGCTGCACTGTGAAGCTCACACGCGATTGGCTGCGTTTCAAATCGACGACGTAGTTTAGTGCGAAATCAGACGTACAGATGCGAAGTAACAAAAAAAAAAACAACAACAACAAAAAAAAAAACCCACAAAGCGTGGTGTTTGATTGGCTGTCTGAAGAGAACCAAGTGTCTAGAACACGGCGTACTTCCGGAAACCGGTGACGTCACAACCCCATAACTGAGGACGGAGTCACTTCCTGTGAACAGAATATCACCATTATATTTATAATAAAATACTTTATATTAAATATAATCAGCAATAAAATATTTAAATATAATATAATGAACAATAAAATACTTTCTATTAAATATAATCCATAACAAAATACTTATATTAAATATAATCAACAATAAAATTCTTATACTAAATATAATCAACAACAAAATACTATATATTATACATATTAAGCAATAAAATACTTTATATTAAATATAATCAACAATAAAATACTTTGTATAACATATAATCATATAATTGTTGTTTAACATGTTTTACATATTAAAGATTTATCCACTGTAGATTAAAAACCCTAATGAATGTCATCTCTCATATTATATACTGTGTCCATTTTTTCTATCTAATTTTAATGATAATTATTTATAATGATATATTTCCTCCAGTATTAGGTGTTAAATATAATCCTGTGTGTTGTCTGTTGTAATATAGTTAAAAAAAAAATTAAAAAAAAGTAAACCGACCCAGTTGGCAGACGATTCTTGGCCGAATGTGGCCCAGTTAGGGGCATTTGTGCTCAGTGATTCCAGTTGGGCTCTGGATAAGGGAATATATGACTAAGTGATGTTGCTTATGCTAAGCATCACCATACAAGGCCACGTAGCTCCAGTTAGGTGTAATGTAATTGCTACTAAGACATTTTAGACACAGCTTCCACAATGTTTCTGTCCTGCTGTTGCTGAAGGTGTTCTGTGATATATGTGGCACCAAGATATTAGAAACATATCCTTTTGTCGATCTTCTGTGGGGTCAAACCAGACGGTCTACCCTTCACCCGTATGCACATGAGTGAGTCTTGGGTGTCCATAACCCTGTTCCTGGTTGGTAGGTATTATATACTGGGACATGTTGTGACCCAGTCATCTAGACATCACAATCAAGTCCTTTTCAAAGTCACTCAGATTCTTAAATTTGCCCATTTTTCCTAGTAGATTAATAAATACTGATTTAGACCCTTACCAGTCTGTCATGTGTGTCTTCTTGTTCTGGTGGTGTTGCTGGTGGGACCAGATTAACAGCTTGCAGATAGAAACTGGTGTTGAATCTGGTGTTTCTGGTTTGGAAGTTCTGGTGCCTCTTACCAGATGGTAGAGGTTGAAACAGGAACTGGCTGGTGTGCGTGTCTGCTGGTGTGTGTGTGTGTGTGTGTATGCATGCATCTGTGTGTGTGTGTGTGTGTTTACTCTAGACATTTCATTTATTTTAGACATTTCTCTCCTGAATAAACTCATATGCAGTAACTACCCGTTCTCTCTGTCTTTTACACACACACACTTATAGCTTATGAATGACCTCTTCACAAGTTTCTGTCACGTTTGGACACATTGCAGTATTTATAAAGCCACAATAACCACTTTACTGTCACCTATGGATTCAGTTGATGTATGCAAACTGTATGCAACATTCTCTTGTTTACATACTGGTCCTGTACATATTCCTGTGTTTAACTTACTGACCAGGCATCCTACCTTCCCCTCTTTCCTTCCTCATGCCTTTGTTTTTTTGCACATGACAAATACATGGAGACTGTTGAGGTACTTGGGTGCTTTTCACTATTCTTGCATTGAGCAGCACTTTCTCTCTTTTCATAGCCAGCATAGTGATGTAGAAGATAAATGTTTCATCATCAGCAAATTTTATGATGGTGTTAGATCTGTGTTTGGTGATATGGTCAAAGGTGTATACTATGTAGGCCTGGGTAACTGGACAAAGACCTGCGGACATCCTGTACTGAGTGTGAGAAGGTGTGCCCAGGGGGCAGCCATGGGCTTGTGGTTACAGAACCGTTTACAGAACCAGTCTGGTGACTGGATCTTTTAGTGAGAAGTCACTTTGAACACCAAAGCATTTAATAAGCTATTACTGTAGGTGTGTCATTTTAATATAATTCACAATTTATTTATATTTTAATCAATTATATAATTTGTTATTTTCCATCCATTTTTAATTTAATAAACTGACGCTAGTTCAGATGATATTATATTTTAACCTACAGAACCTCATATAAGACCAGTTGTGTCTGTAATAAGGACACTCGTCTATCTGGAGCTGTTGTCTTGACACATAAACAATAACAATACTATCAGCATCTGAATCATCTAAAGGTTTGTGGTCAGGACCTGCTATCACATCTCCGTGCCACACGACTGCGGTGAACTGACAAGAAGTGAAAGTTATACCACGAGACCAACCATGCATCAGAAACAGGAAACGCATCACCACAGGAAAAACAGAATAGTCTTAACGGGTCTTTTACTTTACAGGCTTTCAGAAACAGAAAGTTGTGTATTTTTAATATGTAATATGTACATATTATTAACATATATATATATATATATAGTGGTAGCCTATGTTTTAAACATTGCATAAGATTTTTTAGAACATTTCTTATAAATTATAAAATATAAAATTACAAGATTCTTATTATATATATAATAGTATATAATAATTATGTATAACATGTTACAAATAAACTACTGTTATGAACTTATACTGGTTCAGAAATAATTCTATACTTGTGATGTGTAGATGACTGGGCCAAAATTGTGGTTAAGGAACCGGCCTTGTGATTAGAAGGTCTTCGCTTTCCGCACTACCATGACTCGACTGAAGAGCCCTTGAGCAAGGACCCTGACCCCCAACTCATTCCTGGTTGCTGTGGACAGGGGTTTCCAACCGCTCTGGGCATGTGTCTTTACTACCCCCTAGAGGGTAGGGGTATGTGTTCACTAGTGTGTGTGTGTGTGTGTGTGTGTGTGTTGCATGGATGGGTTAAAGGCAGAGATGACATTCCTCTGTGTGCAAGCGCAGTGATCAATGAGTGGTTCACTTCACTTTTATTAATATGAAACCTCTTCACAGAACATATACAGTACACATAAATGTAATTCACTTATAAGAGTACTTTACTTATAACAAGCTTAAAATAAACTATCACAAAAATGTTTAGTATTTTTGAAGCTGGTGTTTAATATATTTGTAGCATGAAGAATAATATTTTGTCGCTTAAAGATATATTCTGCGTTTTTGTTGCGCAGTATTGATGGCCTTCAACGTGTGCACGCCGTTTCCGGGAAACCGTACGATCTGATTGGACCGCTGCTCTGTTTTCGCGGGAGATTTTATTCGCGTGACATTCTGCGGTGTGTGTGTTTGTTGAAGTCTTAAAGTTAGTTTCTCCACAAAGTTCAGGATGAATCCAGAGGAACACAACACGTCTGCTGTAACTAACGTGTACGTTTAGAGCTTCCGGTATTGTTTGAAAATATATATATAAATGAGCATTTCTAAGTCTTATAAGTTTCTAAGTTTATAAGTCTGTATGTTTTAAACGGCCAGATAACTTTGTCACGTTGTCATTTATTGCCTGAAATGACGTATTTTTTAAATAAACGTTCAGTCTAATGTATTAAAACACTGAGATTTAGTAATAATAATAATAATATAACACACTGAACTGTTCACGTGGTGAAGTTCACGTGGCGCCAGCACTGTTGCTAGGCAACCTTAAACATGGCCGCCGACCCCAGGTTCAGTAGCGGTGTTTAATAGCGACATGTAGCTGTTATGTCTTGTGTAAATGTTTTGTGACGGTAAAAACGGCACGTACACATAAAAAACATCAACATTTCACTCAGAAGTGGTGGTAAAATCTTTGGAAAAATAACAGAACAGCTAAAATGACACTTCATTAGCATCGACGGCTAATCCCACGTCTGACTATTCCGCCATTTTGAGAAACGCGTCATTACGTCACGACTCACTGGTTAAAACTTATCAAGAGAAATCATTATGATGACAATTTTTTTTATTTGTGTAATTAAGAAAAACAACGTGTGGCTGTAGAGTCAACAAATAATGGTTTTAATATAAAAAGGAGAGTAGTGGACGTGTGACGTCATCAGTGGGTGTGGTCGTGAGAGGTGTACAAACTCACCTGTATGAGTACTTTTCCACTTTGTCCTGGTTAATACAGTGTTTATATAAATGTCTGAAAGTCCTCCTAACCCTGTGACTGGTGTCTGTCTTACACTGAGTTTTTCTCTCGAACCCCTCCACAGGACGTCCGCCCCCGGGGACGTGAGGAAGAGGCAGGACTACCTGGAGTGGTCTGAGTATTTCATGGCTGTCGCTTTTTTGTCCGCTCAGAGGAGTAAAGATCCGAGCTCACAGGTACTGACCTGCTGTAATACACTGACCTGCCTGAAAAACCGGTCTAACACCTGGGAGGTCTCCCACAGGGTGCGGACACACAGGTGTGCTGTAGGCAATGAACGCCACGCTTCCTGCTGAGCGGGTCCACAGTCCTGAGACCTGGTGACCTGGGTGTGAATGACAAAGCCCCAAACATCAGATGAGTGTTCCTCTAAACACAGGCTCAGAGGAACCAGTTTTTCTGGCACTTCAGTGTATTTTCAGGAATCTTATTCACTCGTACTGAACATCCTGTACACACTCACAAACACGCTCAGGACTGTGTGTCTTTATTCTTCTACCTGTAGACACTCCATGGCTGTGTCTGAAATGACATACTTGAACTCTACCTACTAGTTTGGAACGAGTATTTACTATTTAACCGCTAATCTAGTATACAGTTCTAGTATGCGAGCGTGTAGTATGCACACCAGCTCGGATGTGCTCGATCCGCCATCTTACCAACGACCTTTGACCCATGACATCACACCGCTTGAGTCCAACACAATAATTATTTATAGTTTTAATTTAAATTAACTTTAAACTTTGTTTGTAATGTCTGGTTTACAGATAAAACAGGCTCTCAGGTTTAATTTAAGTGTAATCTTTTCCTTATTTGTTTTGCTTACATTTTTTTTAATTTAAAAAAATTGTTTACACCTTTTTAGTTTTTCCCCATTCTCCGGTTTTAATAATAAAAAAGTTCATATTTGTTTGTTTTTTAGCCTGTTTATTTTTGTTTTTGTTTTGTATCTGCTTCATTTCATTTTGCACTTTCATCATCTTGCACTAATTTAGGAATCTCCTTCTCTCTCTCTCTCTCTCTCTCTCTCTGGTGTGTTTGTAGGTGGGAGCGTGTATTGTGAATCAGGAGAATAAGATTGTAGGTATTGGCTATAATGGGATGCCTAATGGCTGTGATGATGATCTTTTGCCCTGGGCTCGCTCTGCTGATGACAAACTGGACACTAAATACCCCTACGGTCAGTTTCTTTACATCACTGCAGTCTTCTGGGGTTTTAACCCCAACTGTGTGTACACTACTGTCTGTGTACTCTTTAGTAAAAACTATTTACACTCATATAATGTCCATCTGTTGGCCCTGTGTAATTTCTTTGTTTTTATTTTTCCACACTCATTTAAAAACATAGTGGTTTTATTTTAATTGTGCAGTGTTGTGATGATCCACTAGATGGCACCAAAGAACCAGTTAATTCTCTGCATGTTGTCGATTCAGAGGAGAAAATTTGAGGAAAACAAACGTTTATGTTATATGTGAACTAGTCTGTCGAGATTATAAGAATACACTGAAGTACCAAGAAAAAACTGGTACACCAGTCTAACACATGGTAGGTCCCCTACAGGGCAAGAACAAACTCTAGACTTCTGGACACTGGGTTTCTGTGTTCCACAGTATGTCCCAGACGTCTTCAATAACGTTGAGATCTGGTGATTTAGGTGTAAATGACTAATCCCCACACTCGGATGAGTGTTCCTCTAAACATAATCTAGTGTCTCTATGGCGACGTGTGTGATGGTCCATTGTCCTGTTAGAAGAGGACAAACCTGTCAGAATGAATACAGGACATGAACAGGTGGAACTCAGAGACGTCTGGAGGTGTCCCAGGGGTCACATGGGATGACAGATAAACAAACCTCACATCGTTATGGAGCCACCACAAGTCTGGACCAGTTTTTCTGGCATTTTAGCATTCACTGCAAAATATATCATGTATATAATATTTTATGGAGATTTAAGCTGGAAATACTCAGATGAAGATGATTAGTATATAAATGGTCCTATGAGATGCTCAAAATTACTTTATTACTATAATATAATACTATACTATATGCTCATAATTACAATATTATTAAGATATAAAAATAATAAATGAAATTGTAAAGAAAAGTAAGAAATAAAACACTGTAAAGTGGTGCATGTGGAAAATAATCAACAATGAGGTGATAACAGGGTGGCTGTGCTTGAGGTGGGCAGGTCTGGCTTAAGGTTTGAGAGACAGCCTTGTGACCAAAAGAAAGGTCATTGATTTGATTACCACATACCGACATGTCAACCCCAACTGCTGCCTGGGTGCCAAAGACAGGGCTGTTCACTGCTCCAGGCAAGTGTCTTCACTGTCCCCTAGTTCACTGACTTCTCTGTGTTCAAGCACAGCGGGTCAATCACTTCACTTTCAAGTAGAGTTACTTTTAACTCCAAAACAATGTTAATCACTGGCTGTGTCTGAAATGACATACTTGAACACTACCAACTAGTTTGGAGCGAGTATGTACTATTTAACCACTAATCTAGTATACAGTTCTAGTATGTGAGCATGTAGTATGCACACCGCCTCGGACGCCCTCGATCCACTATCTTACCAACGACCTTTGACTCATGACGTCATACCAAATTTAAATTGACCTTCAGTTTGGTTTGTAATTAAAAATGTGACCGCAGCTCAGCCTACACTGATAATCGTGAACTCTCTATGTCTAGTTTTCAGATAAAACAGGCTTTCAGTTCACTCGCAGTGTATTATGGGATACGTTAGGCTCGGATAGTGTGCTGGTGGAGCGTACTAGAAAATCTCTCCCGACCTGGTAGGACATCCGGGAACCTTTCACATTCTACCTGATACGTACTAGGTGTCCGGGCGCATTACATCGTGTCGCATACTAACTAGTATGCGGGTATGCCGTTTTGGACTCGGCCATTGTCCTGTAACGGCACCTGTCTGCGTTTTATCCTCTTCTGCCACAGCTGTTTGGTGAGGATTACAGTTGTGATTTCTTAGAGTCTCTTTTTTCCTGTCTTCTACAAATAATAAGACTAAAGAATTCATAAATGTATCCTAAAATTTACAGATTTACCTCTGACACTGGAGACTCCTTCCATAAAAGAAGATTGAGCTGTTGCTATAGAAACAATAACGTGCTGGGACAGAGTGCGTTAATATAAACCTGCTTCTAGGAAATTAATCAACACCTGGCCAATCAGAATCCAGAATCTAACAGCACTGAGTCATTACTGATGACTGTAACTATAACATGATCATGTATGATGGAGAGACGCTCACACTTTGGCCTGGTCGTGATCCGTGTATGTTAGACGCCGTTTGTAGACATGACACACTCTCCGGGTTTTTGAGTGGAACGCTTTCTATTCACGCCTGAAAGCGGAGTGTTAGAACCTGGAGTGTATGTGGTCCTTGGCGTAGTGACATCCAGCCGCTAATGAAGCTCTTCACTCTGTAATTAATGCTGGCAGAGAGAATGATTAGTCTGGGACTTCCTGTGCTGCTGTTCTAGAGAGCAAACATCTGTTCACACTCCAACACGCGTGCACTCGAGTGTGTGTGTGTGTGTGGGGCCAATTTTAAATGCAGTGTCTGTACATGCATCTTAATCTCTTGTTGTATTTAATTTATTTAAAGCTACAGGCTGTATGGTTTAGAGAGTTTGACGCCTCTGGCTGTGTCCCAAACGGTCTTCTGTGCATTAGTAGGCTATCTGATGTTACCAAGTAAGGTAGTATGTGTGTTATTTGGGACGCAGCCTTAACCAGGATGTATAATTGTATTTGAATAAAATCTTTATTGTAGGGGAGAACAGGGACGGTCGTAACACTTTATTTTTTGTTTGTTTTTTTCCAAGAAAGTAAGACATACCAGGGACGGTTAAATGATTACTTTCTTTCACACTACATGATAAAAAATAGGGGAAGTCGTCAAATTATAAGGGAAGGAAATGATGTACTGGGTAAACCACACATCCTGAGAAAAGTGTAACCGTGAAATAAAATTTCCCAACACAGGAAGTCATCAGATGAGGGGTCAGTGGGATCCGTCTGTCTTCCTCTTTCTAATATTTGTCATGCTGTAAACAAACACGCTTCCACTGACTGTCAGAACGGTACAACCGTCCCAGTATCACCAGTAATGATCTGACCTCATATGAACGAGTCTGACTGATAGTTTAACATGTTATTTCTGATTTTTAACTTACAAAACAGTGATTTTAATAAAACTTCTAGACATTTAGGATTTCTAGACATTTCATCTTAGAACACTATCCAAAAAAAATGCATCTGATAGAAAAGTTGAAATTTAATCTAAAAACACTTTTGGTCATAACGTTCTCTGGAAGGTTTTGTGGTCAAAAAGACGGTCTGACTGAGCCTGTGTACAGTGAGTGTCATCAGTCTAGCTTGAATTCAAGGTGTTACAACCGTCCCTGGTCTCTGCTACATATTACATGTGCAGGAACCAGCCTTGGGACCAGGTCACAGGTTCGAACCCTGCATACCACAAGACTCAGCTGAAGTGTCCTTGAGCACAGCACATAACCCATAACTGCTCAAACTGTGATCTATATTTCTGTAGTGTTTACATATGAAATTTAAATAAACTACAGGAAATAAGACTCTGTGTTACAGATCAGTAGGCCGAGGGTTCAGGTCCCAGATCTTTAACCAACTTTAACCCTCTTGTCAATATTAAAAAATATCCATTTATTGTTGTTAAATAATTTTGGGGTTTGTTTATTATATGTATTATTTTATTTTTGTGTGTGTGTGTGTGTGTGTGTGTGTGTGTTACAGTGTGTCACGCTGAAATGAACGCCATCATGAATAAAAACTCTGCAGACGTGAAAGGCTGCACCATGTACGTCGCTTTGTTTCCCTGTAACGAGTGTGCTAAACTGATCATCCAGTCAGGTACACACACACACACACTTACTCCACTTCACTTCAGTTCTGATTTATACCCACTAATCTCTCTCATATTACCTACTTGGTTCCACCCACTTGTCTGTGTGCCACCATTGTCTACTTATCCCCAGACACCTATTGCACCTGTCACTCTGGTGTTACCTACTTAGCCACACCCACTCATCTTTTTGAGATTCCATACTTAATTCTGCCCATTTGTGTGTCTGGTGTTATTTGCTGAACCCCACCCATTCATCTCTGGTGTTACCCACTTAGCCCCGCCCCCTTATTGCTCTCTACCTAAACAGTTGTCAGCATAGCCATATTTAATTATTTTAACAGATGTTTGCATATTGTTCCCATGGGCACTAAAGCTTTAGAGATTGCAACTGTGTGTGTGTGTGTGTGTGTGTGTGTGTGTGTGTGTGTGTGTGTGTGCGCACATGTCTATACCTCCACTACAGGTATAAAAGACGTAGTTTATTTGTCTGATAAATACCACAGCACTCCGGAAATGGAAGCTTCCAGAAGACTGCTGGATATGGCGCGTGTATCATACAGGTGAGTCTCAGCACAGGTAAGGTGAGCAACATTTTATTTACATCACTGCTTATGATAAAGACACTTCCTCCATGATGCATCATCAACTTCCTGCAGTTCAGTGAATTGGAGCATCGCTTGTGTACGTGGTCAGAAATAAACGCTACATGTCCATGTAGACATCACACCAGTTTAAACTGTCGTGCTATAAACAAATCATCTCAAGTACCGAAAGAGAAACCTTTATTTATTTATTTATTTATTTGTTTGTTTGTTTATTTTCATGATGAGAAGCTCCACCCACTAACCTGTGCAGACGCTACACGCTTTCGGCTCAGTCACCAAGAACCTGCGTCATCAGAACCTTTATCTGGTCTTATTTCATCAGCTAGCTGCATGTATAGGGTTATGTTAAGTGAAAGTTGTACTGAACCACACATTAACCACTGGCCTCCTTATTAAACCCATCCGTACAGTGAAACATGTACAAGGGGGACAGTTAGCACATTTGTCCAGAGCGCTAGACAACCCTGTCCGTGGCGTCCAGGAAGATGTGGGTGGTTAGGTGAATTGCTCAAGGGCAGTTTAGTTGTGTCTTGTTGCTTATGGGATGGAACCAGCGAACTTCTGGTTCAGCCGGTAAAAACCATTAATTTATCTATACCGATAAGGTTGATACGGAACCCCTGAAGTATAGCGGTGGAAAAAAAAAATATTTAGACATGTAAACCGTTTCCTCAATTTACTAATCTG
>JAOVVF010032109.1:0-11139 GCA_028565595.1 Duopalatinus emarginatus | reverse complement strand
TGGCATCTCTGGCACTGCATGGAAGTGGTTCCAGTCCTACCTGGAGGAACGCTCCTATCAGGTAACATGGAGGGGCTCTACATTCACACCATGCAAACTCTCCACTGGCGTCCCACAAGGCTCAGTGCTTGGTCCCCTTTTGTTTTCTCTTTACACCTGCTCTCTGGGAAATATCTCTTCTTTGCTCCCTCTGATACATAGGTCTCAGCTCGGATTGCAGCATGTCTAGCAGACATTCCTTCATGGATGGCTGCCCACCATCTCAAACTCAACCCTAACAAGGCTGCTCTACATCCCAGGAGTAACTGTTTGTCATCATGATCTCTCGATTTTCTTTGAGAATACCATGATCACTCCAGCTATAGAGGTACATAATCTCAGTACATAGTCATAGGTACATAGTCATAGGTACATAGTCATAGTCTTTTTAATTTTTATTTATATTCTTTTTGGCACATGTTTGCACTGCAAAGGAGTGGCTTTTAATCTCATTGTACACGTGTATAGTGACAATAAAGGCATTCTGTTCTATTCTATTCTATTCTATTCTACGTAGTCTAGGAGTTGTTGTTGATGACCAACTCTCCTTCTCTGTTCAACTTGGCTCGGTCATGCCGGTTTCTTCTTCACAACATTCAGAGAATTCGACCATTTCTCTCGAGGAAAGCTCCCCAGGTACTAGTCCAGTATCTTGTCATCTCAAGACTGGACTACTGCAACTCTCTCTTGGCTGGTCTTTCCATGCATGCCATCAGGCCCTTGCAACTGATCCAGAATCCTGAAGCGTGACTTGTTTTTTAACTTCCCCACGTTTAGCCATGTGACCCCCTTGCTGTGAACCCTTCACTGGCTTAAAACCCTGATGCTGGCCTACAAAGCCAAAAACTGTCCAGCTGCCTCCTACTTTATGGCAATGGTTAAGGCCATGTACACACCTATAGCTCTTCGTGCTTCAAATACGGCCAGACTTAAACCACCATTATCCAAGACACATGGGAGGCAAACATCCAGACTCTTCTCGGTTCTGGCACCAAGGTGGTGGAATAAACTACCCCTTGATGTCCATACAGCAGAGTCACTTGCTGTCTTCAAATGCCGGCTAAAAACGCACCTGTTCTGCCAGCACTTAGTTGAGAAGTAACTTGTTTGTAAACTGTATTTGTCTTGTTCGTTTAGCTTTATGACTTTATTGCCCTGTTCTCTCTGCAGGTTGACTAGTGTAGAAAGTTTTTGGACTTCAAGGCTCTTTTCTAGAAGGATTCTGGTTTGAGGTCTTGAATCCTGATCTACCTTCAGGCGTCTGCTAAATGCCATAAATGTAAATGTAAATGTATTACGGGCAGATACACGATGTATGGAGTCAGGTGCTATAAACAGTGACAGCAGTGTGTATAGTAACATTAAATATGTTGAATTGTTAAAAACTAAGTTTTAATTTGATTACCCTATATGTATGATGATGTTTGGCCTCAACTCTTTAATGAAGCAAATTAACACCTGACTGGTTACAGTAGAACACCTAGGCAAGAATATAAAGGTGCTATAGAGGAAGGTGTAGGTTTGGTCATCACAAAGCCAGTTTGGACAGAATGGACTATTCCATACTAGGACTAGGTCCATAATGCAATGCCTACAAGGAGACCATATGGTGGTCAGTCTGCATGTTCAGACCCCGATTGATGTCTAAATGCGGCTGATGTTCTCTGTGGTGTGGCCCTAGGCAATGCCCCACACCAATATAATAAGATAATAAAGGCTAGTGACAGGGAGCTTTACTGCCAAAAGCATCGCTCATTTATTGCAAACTACATCAGATCAGTAGGTTCTGATGGCAATGACACAGGATGAAAATTAGGCACAATTAATACGATTATCACAAAACAATTACTGTATGTACTTAAAATGGTCATGTCTTATCAAGAGAGAAGTGGAATAATAAGTTTATACTCTACTCTATGCTACTGAATCAAATGACTCAGTAACATTAAGCCCTTAATCCATCAGCCTACTTTTGTTATTTTGTTATCTTTAAAACAATGCCAGGAAAAATGTATGCCATGTAGTGAGATTTCTGAAGAAAAAACATGACAGGTGGCATGGTGACACCACTGGTGGTGGGTTCGATCCTCACTCTGGTCTCTGTCTATGCAGAGTTTGGTGTGTTTCCTCATATCCCTGTGGGATTTTGGCAGCTACTTCTGTTTCCTCCCACCTCCCGAAAAACATGGTAGGTAATTTGCATATGCTAAATTGCCCTAGGTGTGAGTGTATGAATTAATGAGTGTGTGGTACCCTGTGATGGACTGGTGCACTGGGGGGTATTCACACTTCATGCCCACTGATTTCTTTTTAACAACAAATGAAACCTGGGATTCAAACCGAGAGTACATGTTAAGAGCTATTAATTCAACAAGAAGCACTGATAAACAAGAAACATCTATCAGGCACATGTTGTTTAACATACTGATATGTAAAAATCAGTAAATAACATCAAGTGATTTCATATTAATCTTTTGATCTCAAAACGGAATGTCACTGTGTAGCAAATAAATAAATAAATAAAAATAAAAGTAAATAGGTAAAGTAAGTAAGCAAATAAATAAATAAATAAATAGATTTGTTCTTGCTGTTCCAATATTTTAGAAGAACACATTTGCAATTCATAATATAATAACCTGACCACTGTATTTATGTAGATTAGGTTTAACAGTGTTAACTCCATACACAGGGTCTAAGCTTAACTGTGAATTAAAGAGTAATGAGTGAGTTAATTGTGAATCAAAATTGATAAGAGTTTTATAGAAATTATAGGACAGGATGTAAAAAGTAACAAACAAAACCAGATTTGATTATTTAGATTCCTGAAGGATGCTGAATAGTCCAAGGACAGGGTAGCAGTGGGCAATCTGACAAGCCCACATGCTGAGCTGCTAGACATTTAAATAAACAGGACTGCAGCTGCTTTATTAATGTCACAGCACCAATCAAAGCATAGCAATTGATTTACAAATGCACTCTATATCCTTTCTGTCCTAACAACACAAATGACAACTTAATGAAATGAAAGGAGAATTAAAACCTATCAGTATTTTGCTTCTGTAATTTTAAAAATGCCATAGACATTTATCTTACTTTTTATACTCATCTGTGTTCCATAACCCTGTCTATTGTGCTTGTCTGTCTCTTGCAGCAGCACAGCATGCATTATTTTCATCACTTTTGCTTGTCTAGTCTTCCACCCACCACCCCCCCCCCACCCCATTCTTACCCAATTTCCAAAATAGATGAGTTGGCTGGCTTCCTAATAAGACACTGTGACGCTTGGAGAAGTAGGTGAGTGTGTTTTTGTGTAAGTGGTGGTGTGTTATCAATTATTGTTCACTAGAGAGGTGTCTTTGTTTCTTATATCAGGATAATGCTCCTTTTTAATGTCTATTCAACTTCAACTTCATGTCAAAAAGCACCAGGTTTCAGCACCATGGATAGCATCATGATGGCCATGCTGAGTACACTATGGAAGCTGATCAGTGTATAACATTCACAGAGTACATATAGACCCACTGATTCATAAGATTTTTCATCATGGTATATTAGAAGAAATGGTAAGAGTGTGGTCATCTTTCAGTGATACATGGGATCACAACCAGAAACTCATAAGTGACACCTTGTTTATTAATTAAATATTTGTCCAAAACAGTCCATATGTTATGCTAGCAAATATGATGTATGAGGGCCTACACATGTCCAGGAGTTTTCTAACAAGTCTAACAAGAGAGCACAGGTAGGCACCAGACTTGATATAAAGATTAACATATTTAACCACTGTAATTATCATCACCGTTAACGTTTCTGGAAGTGTTACATTTGACACTTCCTGACAGGCCTGGTTAATCTTTAATCTTTTATGGGTCACAATCTTAATCTTTTATGGGTCACCCTCTCTTTCAGACAGAAAAATAAAAGAGCTGCTCTGACAATTTTCTGCCTGAATATTTTGGTCGATTTTGACATAAAATGATGAGGGATGAGGGTTAGAGAGTTAGAGAGTTAGAGGTCAGGGCGTCTAGGAAATGTCTGTTATGTCTGTTAATGAAGAGTTTAAAATAGGCTCCATGTGCAGGTCCTACCACATTAACAGATTAAGACAGAAAAAGTTGTATGACATACGTTTTTTCCCCCTAGACAGTTATTATAATAATAAACGCATAATACCTGTATGCTCTTTCAGTTTATGTTTATGCTTGCACTGATTGAGAAGACAGGCTAAAAACAATAAAAGTGGCTTGGTGGCTGCATGCTTTGTCTCCCTCTGCTGGCAGAAATTGTGATATCATAAACCTCTATTCACTGTCAAGTATCACTCCGTGCTGATCATTACTGATACCAGACCTTTACTACTAAGTGTGGCCTATTCTGGTTTAAACCCCTTCTGTTTAGTTTATTAAGGCAACACTAAAGGAGTGGCAGATAAAGTGTCCCAAACTTCCCTAAACAAAAATACTGTTATATAAGAATATAAAGTTATCATCCAAATAATTACTTAATGTGAAGTGTGTTATTTTTCTATAACAAACTGTCCCAAATTGTTTTATGCCTTATATCACAGCAATCTCTAAAAATTAGCCAAAGTCCTTTTTTACTAAAAATAACACCATACCATTTAAAACTCCATAAGTGACTTCAATTAAATTTATTTTTACTAATTTACTTATACATTACTTACTCATGTTTATGTAAATACATTAATAATAAAAAATAAACAAGGAATAAGTTAATACATGGACATTAAATTCATTATTTACTTAGGCCTTTATCCAAATAAATCCAAAATAAATAAATATCCAATGTAGTTTACATATGCAAAAGTAAATCCATTTCTGGAATGGTCCTGGAAATCAATATATTTACACAAAGTGAATGAAATAGTCCTTATTGAATATTCAGAGCATAGATTTTGGTCCTGAGCAGCTTTAAACGGAGCAATATACTGAATTCAGTGTTTAGCAGTTGTTCTTCATTTCACATGTATATATTCAAACTGATTAGCCACAACATTAAAACCACCTGCTTAAACAACTCTGACCTGTCGAGGCATGGACTTTACAAGACCTTTAAAGATGTTCTGTGGTATCTGGCACCAAGACATTAACAACAAATCTGCTGTATTTTGTATATAATAGTATATGAATCTGAACCATTTCCCCTTTGGAAAGAATTTCCAGTAGTCATGGCTGTGGGGATTTGCCCATTCAGCCACAAGAGCATTAGTGAGGTCAGACACTGATGTCGGGCAAGGAGGCCTGGGGCATTTTAGTTCAGTCAGCATTCTAGTTCATCCCAAATGTGTTCAGTGTTAAGCATAGAATACTCTGCACAAAGGGGTCAGCCACTCATGCAAGTGCCTGTGCTGTGCTGTGTCTTTGTAAAAAAGTAATACGTATGTGTGTGTTTGTGTGTGTGTGTGTGTGTATATATATATAATATATTTTGTTTAATGATGCAACAAATGTTTTCTTTTGGTGAAAGAACACAGAGTCGTATACTGCGAAGCCATGCTGTTTTGATAGATGTAGTATGTGGTTTAGCTTTGTCTTCCTGAAATATGCAAGGCCTTCCCTAAAAGAGGCGTATTCTGGATGGGAGCATATGTTGTTGTAAAACCTGTATATACAGTTCAGCACTGATGGTGCTTTTATATATATATACATACATACATACATACATACATATATATATATATATATATGAAAAAATGTCTCACTAGGTGAGTAAACAATACACTGGGCATAATCCTACAAAGTGAACAGTGCCACTAGTAGTCTGCAGTCCTATTCAGCCAAATCTCCACAATATCACACACTGACACACACACACACACACACACACACACACACACACACACACACACACACACACACAATGCCAAAGCATTGCTGATTATCTTTTTTTATGTGAGTTCTGAGCCATTTCCTTGTATCTGCCCCACTTAGATCTTTCCATCATTTGCCCCGGTTACTGTTTTGGATTTATTATGTATAACCTTAGACTGTTTCCTGGCCCTGATATTGGATTGCAGATTCTGGCTATTGTCAACTTGCTGTTAAAGGATTTTCACAATGATGTAAAGTGGCTTTTGATTTAGACCATATTTGTCTTACTCTGCATTACTATCTGACAGGTATGCAGATTGTATGCATTATTAGTCTTTATGCAGTATCTGTGTTGGCAACCAGAGTTCAAACAGACAAAGAGGACTTGCAGACTAAGTCTTTTTTTGTGACGAGGCAACCTAAAGTTCACCTATTTTTGACAGATATTGAAGTGAACTACTCTTTTCACCACTGTGCAGTAGAATTGACCTCTGCATTTGACCCATCTTTGCAATGAAAGGGCAGCCCCTATCTACAGCACCTGGTGCACAGTTGGGAATTAGGTGCTTTGCTCAAGGGCACTTCAGTTGAGTGTTGTCGATCACAGGGATTAAACAGGAGACCAATGAATGTTGCTCCGTCACAACCCATGGGGTCTGTGATTAAATTTCCATTTTGAACGTTCCTCACACTCAGCAGAATATATCAAGGCGCTTTGATAGCCTGAAAAGCTTTCTCTCTAAATAAACTACGGCATTGGTACTGTTTATGAGTGCTTTTTTTTAATTAAGGTATGCCATGAGAATAAACACTGTGTTGACATGCCCCTACTAGTTTAGAAGGAAAATGCCCTGGCAGTCACTCCACTAGTTCCAGAAAGAAACCTTCTGGTGGTCATACATTCATGTACATATGATATATCAATCACTGGCAGGCCTTTAAGATGAGCTAACTGCTGTAAAGGTGGGTGACTGAAATGCATTGACTGATCCTGTTATCTTTCTAAAGGAAGTGGCATGAAACACAGTGCTGGTTTTTGCTAAGTAGGTAGGAGCTTTAAAAAAGCATTAAAAATAATCACTGGGGTCTGCAATATTTCCAGCATGCATAGAGACATAGAGAACTAAATCATGTAAAACTGCAGGCTCTATACTTAGACACACTGATTGCTGCTCTCTTTAAAGCACAAATCTGGTATTGGTATCTGTTGCAACATGATACAGAGAAAGGAAGAATATGTGGTTAAAATAAGTATTCACAAACACTACATCCTGACTAGAATATTCTCCAGATAAAAAAAACAACACACTGCTCATGCAGATTGCTCATGTTAAAGATAATCTTCTTCATTCTAGAGTTAAACATGAAGCCAACCAAGTACCAAAGGTAAGTGTTTGTGCAGAAAATCGAATAAATAATATAATTATATTAATATATTAATTATAATTATAATATAAATAATAATTGCAATTAAGATTGTACTTAATTGAAATTTGCTGATATTCAAAATGTTTAAATACAACTGTGCTGCAGACACTGCATCATGCTTTTAGTAAATTATCTAACCAGCAAGATTAGATTTGAAAGCATCCAACTGAAAAAATCCCACATCGTTCCTTGAGGCTTCAAAAGACTTGGTAAGACGTTGAAAGACTTGATTACGCTTGACTTACGTTTAAACTACCCTGTACTGTGTTGTGTACCCTGGACCCTGCCCTGTTCCCTGTTCATGGCTAGTTCGTGTATGGTTTTGTTTCTGGTCTGTGTGTTAGATAATCAGTGTGATTGACTGTGGTCGCCTGTATAACACAGCAGCAGCAGTGAACATGCTACAGACTGGCATCAAGTGAAGTGACTGATTGACCTACTGTGCTATGCTTACGTCTGCCTTAGCAAAAATAAAACTAAATCTTCCACATAAAACAGGTTGGTTAGTGTGTAAGCGTACTAAGTTTAATAGTACACCTATTAATGCAAGTCACTTTATTCCACAATGTAACCTGATAAAAGCACATTCACAATAACTGTAATGGCAGATGACGAAGCCTGAGGCATGAGATAAATGCTTCCCGTGGCCTTAATAGTACAAGCTGACAACGCTTTGCACATAAATTTACACTGTGTACAATGTGAACTTGAGATTATACAAGCATATGGTACAAAGGAAAATATAACCAAATTATACACTGATTTCTAATAGGACTCTAGTGAGGATTGGGGGTATGTGGAAAAACTTAAATGAAAAGAAGGTGGAAAACAAGCTGCAAATCTACATATAAATATCCTTAAATTTAAAACTTCATAGCTTTTCATAGTTCATTTTGCTCATATAAACAATTATCGCCGGATGGCTATGGATGAAGCGATTTATCTTCATAGGTACCAGCTTACTCATAAAGGATAAAATTTATATAAAATATATAACCCGTTCCTTTATTTCTGTTAGACTGCTTCGGGACAATGTTCATTGTTAAAAGCACTGTACAAATAAAATTGAATTGAATTGAATTAAAACTGTATAACTGCAGTGTGCTGTAACCTTTCACAGGAACCCCTAATGTGAGGTCACAAATGCTATTGCAAACTCACCGTACCAAGCCAGGATTTTACCAAACTGGTGTCAACCATCAAGGGGGCACAAAATGACAAGTGATATTAAGGTGGACAAATATGTCTCTAGAAGATGGACACCTATAAAAGATTGACCTCCCTATATTTTCTTCTATAGTGGGACATGTGCTTTGTGTTTAGCAGTTATGATATGAAGTAACCTGGCATATGAAACAAATGGAGATGTTTATGTGTTTTAGTAAGCTTGTCTAAATACAGGTTATATCATTTAGTAAAGGAAATAAGTGCATTAGAACACAAGGTTAATTTGTGCATCTTCTATTAAATGTGCACTATGGCTGCCTCCTGGCAGGAAGCTCAGTATACCTCAACAGATTTAACACACTGAATTTCACTTCATTGGAAACTTTGTACTTAGCTCTTATCCTCAGTCTCTCACAATCAATTATGCATTTAATTAACTAATTTGGTTTACTTACTGGTTTTTACATTTAGTTTCATGTTTCTCTGTGCACCACTGACTCATTGACCACTGTGCTTGCACACACACAGGAAACTGGCCTCTGCATTTAACCCATCCATGCAGTGAAAGGGTCTAACAACCAGTTTTAACATTTTTAATCTTATTTGACTGTTCTTTCACTGCCACCTACCATAAGTAAATGTTAGTTACCACTCCTCTGTAAGAATTTCAGAAAAGGGTGATTTTACTGTGCTTGGGTTGTCATTGTACTTGGGTAATTTCATTGTACTTAAGTGTCAAAAGGGATGTGCTTTAATAAATACTGAGACAAACACAATTCAGGAAAAAGGCAAAAAACAGGCAAGGGTCAGGCAATCAGCAAAGGTAAAAACTTGAGAAACAAGAAACAACGACCTCAGCAAATGTATAGTTTGCAACTGAAAGGAGCGCTGAGCAAACTGAGGTAGATATAACAACGACACAGGTGTAGTGAACGCAAAGTAATTAGAAATTAAAACAGGTGGAAAGAAAATAACTAAATTTATGGTGACTGGAATGGGTGGAAACAAATTTTCTGGATGGATTCAGCCATCTTGGTTGGCCACTGGGAGTTCAGGCGACTGGAGTCAGAATATGGTGTGTTTGCTGCTCTGACATTAAGGCATATATACACAGTCTAAATAGACAATATTTCTGATTTTTGTATTCTCCATTCTCATGTCTTCCATAGGTAATCCCTTAGTTCTCTCTCTCTCTTGTATTGCTTTTGTTTTTTTCTGATAATGTCTCTTTAATAAATGCACATCTCATGTCAAAGTTTCAGTTAATATACCAACATAATTTACAAACATATATGCCATTATGTATACATGGTATGGTACAGTTAACAACAGTACATGTATTACAACAGACATTTAGCAGAAACTGGCATATCAGAGCATGAAAATATATTTACAGGATGAACAGGCATCTCTGATTGGATAAGAGGTGTTTACAGTGGTTTGCAGTTTACAACCTTGTTCAGCTGATAAAATGTAAAACTTAAGACCTTACTCACAACATCAGTCTACCTAAATGTAGGTCAAGTATTTCTTAAAGCCAGAGAGCATTCATCAGAGAAGGAAACATAAATGTCACATGCCGCTGCACAGAGCTGATGTGGAGCAGGGGTTAGTGTGAATGTATATATAAAAACTACTCACAGTCGTGGGAGGTAGGATGTATGTGAGGGGAAGCCTTTTAATAAACATAAAGAAATAGATCAAAATAAACGGAACACAAAACAAAAGTTGGCATGCATCCAGCCCCACTTTGGCCCCTTGCTGGTGATAGCAAAAAAAAAAATTCTAGGTTGGAAACCCTCCCAGTCCACGGCCATAGCTGTGGTAGCCATGTGCTCAACAGGGATCGGGTGAGGTGGAAACTTGGTCAGAGAGCTGAAGTCCTTTCTTGGACCTGGGTCGTGAGAAAGCCCAAGCATGGAAGTGCTGCTGTCCCCTCTCGGATCTGGGTCTGGTAGAAATCTGAGCAGGGAACTGGATTCCTCCCCTACCAGACCTGGGGCGTAAGGAAGCCTGAGCAGGAAAGCAGCGGCGCCCCCTTTTGGACCTAAGTGCTGAGTGCAGGCATTGGGTTTGCGAGCCGATGGGGACGTGTCAGGTTCAGGAGATGTTTCTAGCTTTATTGCTCCTCCCACGCAGTAGGAACACCACCCAAATGTGGCAGGCCAGCTCCTCGGTGCTCCCGAAGTCAAAGCATCCAATCGTGGCATGAGCCTAGTCACGTGAAGGCCAATGAGCCGCGATAACGTAAACCACACCTTGTCCTTTTCTGGGGTTGTGGGGTTCACCAGGAACTGAAAATAAAGTGAGCTTTGTAGGAAAAGACCATCCAGCTTGTACTCCAATCCATCGTAGGGTGCCGGTGAAGCCAAAACAAGAGGGAAATGTGAGTTCCTGTGATGTTGCAACTCTTCTGGCTTCCTGTTGCATTCATTTTTATCTGGGGGAGAATTCTGCCACATATGTTACAAGGAGCTTGGGGTGTGTGCATGTATATAAAAATAGATTCAAGATTCAAAGCTTTATTGTCATATGCACAGTAAGGAAACTAATTTCCCTGTACAATGAAATTCTTACTTTGCTGCCCACATTGGATATCAAAGAATAAAAAGTATAAATATAAATAGACAAATAACAAGGATCAAATTAAGCATGCAGAAAATATATAAAATAA
>JAOVVF010032107.1:0-11147 GCA_028565595.1 Duopalatinus emarginatus | reverse complement strand
TTTATTTGGAATTACCTTAAAGCTGTAGTCTATAATCCCGCAGTGTTTTGTTTTAGCCGCCCGCTCCCGCCCGCCGCCAAGTGCAAACCGCTCGTTCCCGCAAGTTTTGCGTTGGGTCCCGTCAGGACCCAGCGGGACCCGATCCCAGTGCAGACCTCTAGTGTGGAGTGTAAACTGTATAGTATTACTGTGTGTTGTAACATGTATAGTATAATTGTGTATTGTATACTGCATAGTCTTAGTGTGTAGTGTAAATTGTATAGTACAAGTGTGTAGTGTATACTGTATTAGTGTGTAGTGTAAACTGTATAGTACAAGTGTGTAGTGTATATTGTAAAATTGTGTAGTGTAAACTGTTTTGTATTAGTGTGTCATGTATACTGTATAATGTAAGGGTGTAATGTATACTGTATGATATTAGCGTGTATTGTATACTGTATAGTATAAGTGGGTAGTGTATACTGTATACTACTAGTGTGTAGTGTATACTGTATAGGTTAGTAATGTATACTTTATAGTATCCGTTTGTAGTGTAAACTGTATAGTATAAGTGTGTAGTATATACTGTATTAGTGTGTAGTGTAAACTGTATAGTACAAGTGTGTAGTTTATACTGTATAGTATTACTGTGTAGTGTAACATGTATGGTATTAGTGTGTGGTGTAAACTGTATGAGTGTGTATTGTATACTGTATAGTCTTAGTGTGGAGTGTATACTGTATAGTATTAGTGTGTAGTGTAAAATGTATAAGTGTGTTTTGTATAATGTATAGGGTGTAGTGTACACTGTCTAGTATATGTGTAGTTTATATTATATAGTCTTAGTGTGGAGTGTAAACTGTATAGTTTTAGTGTGTATAAGTGTGTAGTGTATACTCTAAAATGTATAGCGTATACTGTATAGTCTTAGTTTGCCGTGTATGAGTGTGTATTATATACTGTGTAGTATGTGTGTAGTGTATACTATATAGTCTTAGTGTGGAGTGTATACTGTATAGTATTAGTGTGTAGTGTAAACTGTATGAGTGTGTATTGTATACTGTATAGTATGTGTGTAGTGTACACTGTATAAGTGTGCAGTGTAAACTGTGTAGTATGTGTGTAGTGTAAACTGTAGTGTATACTATATAAGTGTGAAGTGTATACTGTATAATATAAGTATGTAGTGTAAACTGTATACTACTAGTGTGTAGTGTATACAGTATAAGTGAGTAATGTATACTGTATAGTATTCGTTTGTAGTGTAAACTGTATAGTATAAGTGGGTGTGTAAAGTAAATAGGATTAGTGTGTGGTATAAACTGTATAGTTTTAGTGTATACCTTACTGTATAAATGTGTAAGGTATACTCTGTAATATTGGTGTATAGTGTATACTGTACAGTGTTAGTGTGTAGTGTATACTGTATAGTATTAATGTGTGGTGTAAACTGTATAGTATATGTGTTTATTGTATATTTTTTTAAGTGTGTAGTGTATACTCTATAGTATTGGTGTGTAGTGTAAACTGTATAGTAATCGTTTGTAGTGTAAACTGTACAGTATAAGTGTGTAAAGTATACAGTATAGTATAAGTGTGTAGTGTATACTGTATTGTATTAGTGTCTAGTGTAGTGCATACTGTATAGTATTAGTGTGTAGTCTATACTGTGTAGTGTTAGTCTGTAGTGTATACTGTATGGTATTACTTTGTAGTGTATACTGTATAGTATTAGTCTGTAATATACAACCCCAATTCCAGTGAAGTCAGGACGTTGTGTAAAACATAAATCAAAACAGACTATGATGATTTTCCTGCAACACATTCCACAAAAGCTGGCACAGGGGCAAGAAAAGACTCATAAAACTCCTGTTTGGAACATTCCACAGGTGAACAGGTTATTTGGAAACAGGTGAGTGTCATGATTGTGTATAAAAGGACCATCCCCGAAAGCATGGATGGGGCGAGGTTCACCAGTGTGTGAACAACTGTGTTAGCAAATAGTCCAACAGTTTAAGAACGTTTCTCAACATGCAATTATTCACGTGGGCTGAGCTGTAACATTGTTAATTACAGACAAAATTTAAAGTTAATTACATTTAAAATTAAATAATTGTGTGGGACAGGGCTCCTGATGAAGGAGATGGTCAAGTGGTGTGCCATCTTGGGTTAAAGGTTGTTTGTAAGATGGTGGAACAAGTGCCTGGTGTGCATGCTACACGCTCACATACTAGAAGTGTATACTAGTTTAGCGGTTGAGCAGAACGTACGTCTTCGAGCCAGTAGGTAAACGGAAGTGTGTTGTTTTTAATCTGTATCATTTGTTCTTTTCATAATAATTTAAGAACCCAAAACTAGAAAATAAAAAAAGAAATTGTTTCTTTGTTATTCGTTTAAAAATCCAACACAAGAAAAACCAAAAAAAAACAGTTTGTATTTTATGCTTTTGATTTTACGCTCCAGTCAAAACCACAAAATGAAAAATGTTCCACAGGCCAAACTTGATTTTGATATATAACTTCTCCGATTGATGTGAACCGGTGTTTTACAGAGAATTCAGATGGTATGAGTTTCAGACATTTTTACTGCATGAAGTAGGAGTAACAGGATGGAAAACTTATGTGAATATCTAGTTCAATAACTATCAAATGTGTCAGGATGGCCGAGCGGTCTAAGGCACCAGACTCAAGGCTCAGACCTTTCCCCTGGTTAATGGAGGATTCTGGTCTTTGAATGGAGGCGTGGGTTCAAATCCCACTCCTGACATGGAATTTAAAAAATTTCCCTCTGGGATCAGAAAAGTATCTAGCAAATTGACACTTTGCCATCATATTATGTCACATCAAATTCTTCCAGTACAAATGTCTGAAACCATGCCATGAAAGCTACTCATGCTATGTACAAATGTGACTAAAACCAACAATCCACTATAGTAATAGTTCCTCAAGAAATACTTCACCTCAGAAATATAAACACATAAAAAGCCACTTTGCAGTGAACTGTGAGCCCATTTTATCTGTAAACCAGATGGAGCAGGGTTATGATTATCTGTGTAGGCTGAGCTGACGTTAATTAAAGTCAAAGTTAATTGAAATTGAAAGTTTAAATAATTGTGTGGGACAGGGCTCCTGATGAAGGGGCTCAAGTCGTGTGACGTCTCGGGTTAAAGGTTGTTGGTAAGATGGTGGAAGAAGTGCGTCTGCAGTGGTGTGCATACTACACGCTCACATTGTAGAAGTGTATACTAGTTTAGTGATTAAGCAGAACGTACTCACTTCAAGCAGTTTGTATTTTATACTTTTTATTTTACACTCCAAACCACAAAATAAAAAAAAAAAACGTCCACGGGCTGAACTTGATTTTGATATTTAACCTGTCCGATTGATGTGAACCGGTGTTTTTCAGAGAATTCAGATGGTATAAGATTGGATGGATGGATGGATAGGAAAACTTATGTGAATATCTAACCTTTTCACCACCAAGCATGTCAGGATGGCCGAGCGGTCTAAGGCGCCAGACTCAAGGTTCTGACCTTTCCCCTGGTTAATGGAGGATTCTGGTCTCCAAATGGAGGCGTGGGTTCAAATCCCGCTCCTGACATGAAATTTTGTCTGTCTGTCTATCTAGCAAATTGACACTTTATATAACTTTGCCATCACATTACTTCAAATTCCTACATTACAAATGTCTGAAACTCATGCCATGAATACAGCTCACTCCAACCTAATGGCAATGGTTCAGGCCAGACACACAACTAGAGCTCTTCCTGCTTCAAGTACAGCCCGACTTGACACATGGGAGGCAAACATCCAGACTCTGTCTTGGCACCAAATGTGGTGGAATGAACCACCCCTTGATGTCCTACAGCAGAGTCACTTACTCAAACACCGGCTAAAAACTCTGTTCCGCAGCACTTAACTGAGAAGTGACTTGTTTGTAAACTGTATTTGTCTTGTTCTCTCTGTGACTAGTGTAGAACGTTTTTGGACTTATGATTGATACCACATGTTTTTTTTCTAGTAGGATTCTGGTTTGAGTTCTTAAAACCTGATTTACCTTCACTAGTTTCAGATAATCCAAGAAATGAACTAAACACATTTGTAAGTCACTCTGGATAAAGCGGGTCTTCTACAGTAAATGCCGTAAATGTAAATACAAGATGAAGTGTTTTTCAAGAATTTATGAGTGTAATTTGATTTTCAGGTTTTATACGGCTTCAAAGTCTGGTCTACCCAATACCAAACGGACGCTTTGCATAAGTTACATTACTCCAAATTCCTACAGTAAAAATCTCTGAAACTCATAACATAAATACACCAGACACTACTCAGTTTGATTGTTAACCTCAATAGCTTACGTTTATTAAAGTATGACTCATTTCTTCTCTATTTTCAAGCGGTACTAAAATTCATGATATTTGCACACGAGTGTTAAAGCCGAAACAGAGGAACTGAAACACCTGCTCACACCAATTGGCCAATAAAATATCAAAATTACGTTATTTTTATTTCATTTAATTTTTTTTTTTTTTTTTTATTTTGTGTTTTTGACTAGAGCATAATATCAAAGGTATAAAATAGAAACCATTATTTGTTTTTGGGTGTTGGATTTATAAACAAATAAGCAATAAATAAATGATTTATTTATTTATTGATAAATAATTAAAACTTTTAATAAATAAATTATTATTATTATTATTATTATTATTATTATTATTAGTTGTAGAAGTAGTAGTAATAGTAGTATCATTTTTATGTGCTATTTATATTTTTATCATTATAATGTTTATGAATTAGCAAATATATCTATACATTTTTAAATTTAATAACACTCTATTTTCCTCAACACATGCAGGAGTCACGCGTATTACAGGTGAGACATGGTTATATCCTATTGTACCACAGCTAAATGAGTATTTTAAAATACCATATTAAATCAATAACTTTACAATATCTTTACAAAATCAGATAATTTTAAAAGTTTAACTTGAATTCGTGAGATATGTCCAAATTTGACCTGCTGCTGCCGCCAAAAAGGCTGCCTCCTGCTCCGGAACAAATGTGTACACTGCCCCCTAGTGTTCACTGGTGTGTGTTTTAGTGCATGGATGGGTTAAATGCAAAGATTACATTCCTCTGTAGGCAACACAGTAGGCAAATATTTTTTATTTTTATTTTTTTTTGAGGTGCTGTTGTAGATGAATAAGGTAGCAGGTAGGTCAGTGCACTAAAGCTTGCCCAGAATTCTTCATAAGCAAATATAAAATAATAATAAAAACATTAAATCAAATATTTTTATTATTTTTTTTCTGCCCTGTCACTTCACTTCTTCTTCTTTCCTTTTTTGCCCTCCTTTTTCTGCTTGGGTTTCTTCGCCTTTCTAAAGGGACCGAGACCTTTTCTGACCAGTGTTCCTCTCCACCACGACTGAACCTGCAGAAACATTCAGACTGGTTATGGATAAAGCTCCATAAGATAAAGGAGTAAAGCATGTAGTGAGGGACATTTACTTCCTCTTATTCTTAGGTGTAGGATTTATGTGTTCCATTCCATCTATACCAGTTTTTCTAGCATTTCAGTGTATATTTATTCTTCATCTTGCATCCAAAAAAACTATTATTTTCAAGGGCCCTAATATAAAACTCAGACTCGCCTTTATAGCTGCTTTCCTCTGCAGCTCTTCTTTCTCCAACTGTTTACGCAGGTTCTCCTTCTCCAGTCTGTCCTCACTAATCACCTGCTCACAGTCTCTATACTGAAGAATAAACAGACATGAAGACTCGTGTCTCGTCCTGGGCACCTGTGTGTAACTGTTTAAAGATTTATTTTTTAAAGTGCTAACTTTCTTAGACAGGTTCATTAACTCCTCCCAGTCGTTGGCTTTGGTGGTCTTTACACTGTTGAGCTGTCTCAGTTTTTCCTCCATGTCTTGCTCGTAGCGTTCCATCCAGTAGTCCAAGTTTTCCTCCAGTTTCTTTGGACAGATTGTTAGTGACACATTCAAGTAAAACCAGTTCCACAATTCTGTCACATTAACAGAAATTTAATGATCCATTTGCATTGCATAAAATCATTAAATAGAAAAAAAAGACAACCTACGCAGGGATCGAGTACATGTTGTCCTGCTAAGAGGCTAACATGCTAGCATTGTGCAATCAAGTGGGCCATTAGATCATTTACGGTTTTTGGTGTGATATTTACCTTGTTTTTATTTAGTGTATGTTTAAAGCATCAGTATGCTATCTTGTCTTCCTGTAACATAAATAATGATTATAGTGCAATCATAATTAATCTTATATCATACACCAAACAGTCGGAACATTAACACCACCTGCCAAAACAACTCTGACCCGTTGAGACATAGTGCATGCATAGTGAGTCTTTAATAGGTACTAACCACTGTATAGTGGGACACACCCCACAAGAGATGATCTGACCCAGACGTCTAGACATCACAATTTGGTCTTGGTCAGAGTCTTCTTGATCTTCATACTTGCCCATTTCTAATGCTTCTAACACATGAACTGGCTGTTCACTTGCCCTTGAATAGATCCCACACTTTGACAAACCAATTAAATGGTGTTAATGTTATGGCTGATCAGTGTATATACCTTAACCTTAAATTGTAAGTTTGTAAGTAACTGTTTCAACTGTTTCTCATCTGTCCACAATTCCTATAACACATTAAATAAATTGGAATAGCACCACTAATACTAACGTATACTAACGTTTTCAGCTAGTTATCAAATGTCATAGATTTAGTGGTCAAATAAGGAAATGTGTTAAAAATACAGAAAGGGTTTTACTTGAACCTCTAATAAGAACTTTTTTTTTCTAATCATGGATCATGAATCATTTTTGGAAATATCAAATTCAAAACTAATTATTATGAAAAATACAGATTAGTCCATAATAATAATAATAATAATAATAATAATAATAATAATAATAATAATAATAATAATAATAATAATTGTAAACGAGTACGCATATTTATAAATTATTTTTATTGTAAACTTTAATGAGACACTTTTTTTTTATTTTTCAGTTCTTGCCTGTCTGTAATGTTGCAGTGTTTTGAGGGACCCCTGAAGAAGAACTTATTGGAGTATATTTTTTTTATGTTTTAAAACAGATTGATTTGTCCTATGAAAACAGCACCATTAGGAACAGTCAAGTTCATTTTATACATGTTTGTTGTTGCTACTTCTGCTACATTTTGTTCCTAAATAAACCACTGAAAGGACTTTTGTCTTATCAACAATTTTTTTTTTGTACTTTCCTGATTTTTTTAAATAGATTTTATTCCAGTACATTTGTTTGGGTTTTAAATGTAACTTTAACGCACAGTCATTATTAATCGGATTACATTTTCCCGAAAGTAATCACTAAAGTAATCTCATTACAATTTTAGTAAAGTAATGAGTCGTCAGTAATGGATGATTTTTTGTAACTTCCCCAAAACTAGTAGGAAGATTTGGGAAATGAATCAACAACGGGGTGATGTGATAAAGTGGAGTTCCTGTTACCACCAGAAGTGGATTAATTTACTATAACAGCACGCCCTGGGGTGTTTTATTCCTCTTACACCACAGCCGTATGCCCACCAGTACACTGGTACATATAAAGAATGACGGAGCATCTTCTGCAGTGATGTTGATGGCTCTGTTGCTATAGAAACTATAACATTAAAATGAGTGGATTAATATAAACCTGCACTACCGTCGGAGCTGCTGTGATAAAAAAATAATCAACACTTTTTGACCAATCAGAGTCCAGACTTCTCACCTGTACTGTAGATTCTTTGCACACTTACTGTGTAACTGTCTTCAAGAAAACTCTTCAGCTCTTTGTGAATCTTTTCCTCCTCCATCAGCTTCTTCTTGAGCACCTGCTGGGCCAAAACATCATCATCAGTGTTCGCTATGAACGAAATGACTAAACATACAAAATACAACACACACCCTGACCTGTATCTCAGCCTCCAGCTGCTTCTCCATGTGGCTGTTCCATTTCTGTCCCTGATAGACCAGCAGCTCTGTGGAAGCCTTCACGTGCCTCTGGTGTGCACTTCTTCTGATTTTCAGCTCCTGCAGACGGTCTTCGAGGTGCGCCGCCATTTCGTCGCGCTCCTACACCATCAGTGACATTGTTGTGAAGTAGATGATGTACATGCTGATTAAGTTGATAGTTTTAAGGACTGGGTCATGATGTTTAGAAGTTTAAGTGGACAGAGGGATGGGGCTAATAAAGGTCTGGTTGCATGACCCTTAATCGCGTTTACCTTTACCAAGAGGAATCTTTAATGCTGTTACACAAAATCCCTCAAGCGTTTTCTTAGCTAAGTGAAAACACGGAGAGGTATATGACACTGAAACACCTAAAATACCACAGTCTCCATGGCAACATTCTCATGTTAACGGTTTGCCAATAGACGATTAACTCTAGTGCTTAAAAAAATTAAATACAGGTTTGACCATTACTATAAAATTAAAAAGTGACTGGAAGAAAACCTCAGCCATGACACACAGCGTAGTTACTCTACACCTGCACTTTTAAAGACCCTGGCAGAGCTGAGTTTTATTGTAACTGAGAAGCAATTGAAAGGCAGTTGTAGGCTTGTGGTTAAGGGACTTTGTCACCAGTAGGTCGCTGTTTCATTCCCTGGAACCTACAGGACATGACTGAAGTGACTTTGAGCAAGAGACCTAACCTCCAACAGCTCCACTGGCACTGTGATTAGTGGCGTGTTCACTAACCCCTTGTAGGTGTGTTTCACTGCACAGATGGGTTAAATATGGAGGTTAAACTTCTCTGTGAGTGAGTGAGTAAGAACAGTGGTCAGTGAGTGGTTCACTTTACTGGTATAGTCACATGTAACTTTCTCCAGGATGATATTGGTCCACTGATACTGGAGACTCCTTCCATAAGTGTTAAATAAAAGTCACCATGCTGCAGATTCCTTGTTTGATCATTAATCTAAAACTTGTGTAATTACCTGAATCTGCTCCTTTGTTTCTTTCTGGATGTTGTCTAGCTGTTTCTTCAGGGTTTTGATCCTGAGACGATCCTGTTTGTCACTGCAGTGCAGAAGAGGAAGCTCAGTGTTTAGGTTAATAATAAACTGAATGGTGTGTATTAGCTATATTAGTATTAGAAAAGCCTGAACATTCAGTTTAGACCTGGTGCTTATATCAGTCAGCTCAGCTTTGGTCCTCTTCGCTTCCTCCAGAATGTTGATCAGGCTGTGGAAGCTTCCTTCCTCATTCAGCTCTTCCATCATTTCGGTGAGCGTCTGAGATGCGTACCTCCTGCATGGGAATCAGATCTGTTTAGTTTAATAATAGCTGTTTTCAAGTATTCCTTCAGCTCCATCTTTAGTGAAGCTAAATTCTAAGAGGGTCTAAATTCCTTCAGGTCCAGTCGAGTGATCAGGGGGGCTGTTCTCTCCAGTGGTATAATTATATAACCTCATTAAGTACAGTAACGAAGTACATTACTTACTACCTCTGGCCACCACCAGAGGAAGCCGACCCAGTCAGCCAATCACCTTTGGGTGTCGTCAGAGTTGTAGTCCTCAGTGTCATTGTGGGACTACAACTTTTAGAGAGCCCAGAGGCAATTATGTTTGATGGGGAATACCTGGCTGGGTCTCTATTTAAGTCTCTCCGTCACACCCTTAGATTTCTGTGCTCTCTTGAACAAGGTAAGAGGTCAGGGACACTGGTAACAACACTCCTCATAGAGGGTTATTGAGTACAGTCCTTCAAGACTGGAGGTAATAATTTATTCAGGGAAAGGTTAGGCATTTGGTGCACCTCTTTTCTTTATCTCGGGGACTTTCTCCATGTCAAAGAAGTGGCCACACTTTTTCTCCTGCCTTTTTTCACTCTGCCATTCGCGAGTGAGACTTCCTGCTGCCTGTCACAGGTTAGAAAAATGGTAGGGTTTTAGAAACAAGGAGATATAAGAAATCAAGAAATAAATACTCCCCTTTTGTTTAGTCATTGTCCACAAAGCCAACATTCTCTTGCTCCGTAAGTGGCTTTCAGCTCCATAAGTGGCTTTCAGCTTTGCCGTGCCTTGGCGCTGCTGTAAGTGTCAGAAGTTCGCTACAACAGCACTCTCTTTAGGCAGTGATTTTGTTTTCCCTTCTGTCTTCCCCTTATATTCTGTTTAGTTTGGTGCTCAATGCTGCCTCCCCTATAGTGTACTGAGCTATCACGCTGGAAAGCCATACAGGTGACCCGAGTTCAAATTCTTCTCTTGCTGCTTCCAACCCAATTCATACAAAAAATTTTGGTTGGTGCACAAAAGTGCCAATCATGATTATGACTTATTTTGTGCACCCAAGCACCCCCCATACTCTCACAACCTGAGTCCACCTGCTCGCAAATCATAACAGTTAGTAACAGATCCTTCAGTGGATCTTCTGTAGGTTAAGACCAGTTGTGTGTGTTTTTGTGTTTGTCTCTGGGTTTGTGCGTGTCTCCATCCATGTTTGTCTGTCAATTTTTCTGTGTCCATGTGTGTCCCTGGATTTGTGTGTGTGTTTTTTTGTCTGGCCATGTGGGTGTTGCTGCGTTTGTGTGTTTCCATCTCTGTGTGGGTGTGTGTGTGTGGGGGGGGGGTCTCTGTCATTGTGTGTGTCCGTGTGTATTAATTGGTTTGCGTGTCTCTGACAACCCATGTGTCTCTGTGTGTGTACATGTGCCTGTGTCCCTGTCTGTGCCTGTCCATGTCCCTGGGTTTGTGTGTCTCCATCCATCTGTGTGTGTGTCCTCACCCGTCACACTGCACTTTGACCATGTCTTCTGCCATCAGATGGTCAAATTGACTGGCTCTCAGTGACCTCAGCACCGTATCACGCTCTTGTTCAGCCTCAGACATGGACTTCACCTGTCCTCTGCTAGCTGCGATTTTCTGCTGCTTCTCGACCACACTGACGTTCTCAGAGACCGTCTTCGAGATCACACACACACACACACACACACACACACACACACACACACACACACACACCGACAACACTTGTATTACACATACACATATATATTTATAAAGACACTTTAACATGGTATAATGATAATTTTAACCCAAAAATTGACCACTTATAATTTATTGTCATTTATTTATACCATGATATTCACGATAGCTCAGTAAAGTCAT
>JAOVVF010032106.1:0-11147 GCA_028565595.1 Duopalatinus emarginatus | reverse complement strand
TATATATGTGTCAGTGTTGACACTGGTCAACTGCACAGTACTGCTGATCCTAAGGCATGTTATGAAGTGTAAACTTTACACCGGTCAGCCGCAACGTTAAAACCGCTTGCCTAAACAGCTCTGACCTGTCGAGGCATGGACTTCACAACGCCTTGGATGGTCTGCTGTGGTATATGTGGCACTAAAACATGTGGGATAGAACCGGACAGGTGACCCTGTTGCTGGTTCACCGTACGTCCTTCCTTGGACCACTGGTATGAACCACTGTATACTGGGACACTCCCCACAAGACCTGCTGTTTTGGAGATGATCTGACACAGTTGTCTAGACACCACAGTCTGGTTCTTTGTGAAAGTCACAAAGTCGCAAACACTGACTGCACCCCAGTCCAACCCTCCTCATCGAACATCAGTACCAGATCTCACGAACACTCTAGTGGCTGAATTAACACAAATTCCCACAGTCGTGCTCAAAAATGTAGTGGAAATCCTTTTAGAAAAGTGGAGCTTATCGTAACAGCAAAGGAGGAACACATTAGAAATGCACACAAGTGTGACGGTTAGGTGTTCACATACCTTTGGCCATGTAGTGCATGTATAGCTTGTAGTATGTAGCTTTGCACTTTCTGCACTCAGCTTGGCCGCTGTCTGGGATTTCTGCTGCCATTTGTTAGTGACGACAAATATAAAAAAACCTCATGATCCACTTCACTTTTAATAAAAACTGGATTGGAAGTAATGGCATTGTAATATGGACTATAAAGCAGTTCATTCGAATCATTCAGTATCAAAACATCCAGCGTTACAGCGTCTTTTGGTGGAGACAAAGAACAAGAAGATGAAGATAAAAATGCACATGAAGACAAACTTAACTTGGAGTAAATGACGAAAATAAAAAAAAGAAAAGAGGAGATGAGATGAATAACAAGTACATGAAGCTGAGCGAGATGAGGATGCATAAATAGAAAATGAAGAAAATGAAGCAGTACATCAAATAGAATTAGATAAAGAAGATGAACATGAAGAAGAATGAATGTGCATGACGTAAATGGGATAAAGATGAACGTGAAAATAAACAAGCATGTCAAGTAGAAAACAGTGAAGAAGACAAAAACGTGAAAAAGAGGAAAAGTACAAGCAAATGAAGTAGAATAAAGTGAAGTAACTGAGTCCTAAAGAAGATGAAGAGGCAGATGAAGAAAAAATGAACAAGCACATAATGTAGAGGAAGATGAACATGAAGGAAAACGAATAAGCATGTCAAGTACAACGATATGAGCAAGATGAACATCAAGAAGAAGAAAAACGAGAAGAAAATGAAGTAGAACAAGACAAGAAAGAACATAAAGGAAAAGAAGAAACAGGACAAGATGGATATAAACATGAAGAAGAAAATGATTAAGCATGTCAAGTAGAAGGAGATGAGCAAGATATAAACAAGGAAATAAACAAGCACATTAAAATAGAAGAAGATGAAGATAAATGTGGAGAAGAAGAAGAAATAATTCATCACTATAGACGATTATAAGGTGCCTGGACCATGTGCACAGTTTAGATATTTATTTGTTTTTGGCTATTAATAATTTAACTTGTTTAAAGTTTCCCCTGTTTTAAAGAATGGAATGGTATCACTGGTATTCACTCGTTTACATTACAAGGCCACATATTTTAGAATCATCACATATCAGAGGTATTTCCTCTTTGTTCCTGAGGTCTTTGCATTTGGCTCGGCTGCGTGTCCTGCCTCGTGGCTCTAGGCTCGAGGGTTCTTGGCTCAACCCTGCTCATCTTCCTTAGGTACACGGACTTCCTTCCACTAATTCAACCCCGAGCCTCGTTCTCTTCGCCGTAGCGTGTCGTCCCGCTTGAGGAATCAGTGGTTACAGTAAGGCGGTGAATGGGGAGTGGCTCATATTCTCCTGGGCCATGTTCATGCAGGGGTGGAGAGGACACCATGAATGGAAGGTGTGGTGGCCGCATTTGGGGGTTCGTTTGTTGTGCAATTCCCGGGTGGAGAAAGTGCTTGCGGGATGTCCGGGTCAGCGCGGACTGCATGTGGGGAAGTGACAAGGCTGAATAACTGTGACGCAGCACGTAGTAGAGAGAGGGAGCAACAAAAGCAGGAAGGGAGAGGGAGAGTACAGCGAGTCGTGTGAGTAGCGCAAGTGCCAGAATGCTCCGGCTCTGTGGGAAAAGCCCAGTGAACGTACTCAGTAGGGTTTTGGGACATAGGCCAGCTGCGTCACTTCAAGGAACGAACCTTGATTGCTTGCTGTGAGGACAAAACGACGAGGTTCACACGAGCGAAGACGAACTCGGTCTTCTTAACTACGCTATATAGTCTCGCGGGTATGGGGTCAGATTCGTGACCTGCTAGTTATTCTCGGAAACGGCTGTTTTTTTTAAATATTGTATATATATACACACACACACACACACACACACACACACATAAATATACATATTTTTTTAATGTTATGGTTTTATAATAAATATGTCTCTATGGTTGATTTTACTCCATCATGATCCTTTAAAGAAACCCGCACAACCAGCCAGAATTCCACTGGAGCCTCGTACACACACAGAAACACACGCAGTAGTAAAAACGGCATTCCTGGCCTGACGTTACCCAGCCTGCGCTAATGTGTGTGTAAATCCTCAGCATGCGTAAGAGCCGCATGTGTATGTGTGTGAGTGTGTGTGTGTGTCCTGGTTGGCCGGCTGCTCTGTGACGTAACCGAGTGTGTGTTCTCTGAGAGCCAGGGAGCGTAGTGACGCCTGCAGTCTGCGAGTGAGTGAGATGTTTACATGATGGGAATCGAAGGACGTGGTGAGAAGCTCCAAACAGAAGCTGCTTCACGCACGACTTTCTGATCCGTGCTTTTTACTGGACGCGTTTTGGAGAGTTTGTTGGATCCGGACGCTGGTGCTGATGTCACTCCTGTGCACTCGGTCTGCTACTGTGTTGGCACTTAGAATATAGCAGCAATAAATAACAGTTATTAGTTGATCAGAGTAGATCAAGATTTTCTCTGATCGCATCGTGATTGTATGACATGGACGTTCCAGATTTTACTACGACCATAATTACACATAAGTAAAACTATTATTATTATTTAACAAAGCAAACAATAAAAAAAAAACTGGTGATATGTTTTCTGTATGGCGATGTTTGTTTAACATAGTGTCAGAGATCAAGCTGTAAAAAGAAACACATTTTGATATCAGTGTTACACCATAGCTATCAAGTCAAAACTCCATTCCCCACAACCCCCAGCAGCCATCCAATATGGCCGCCTTCAGCAGAGCACAACCAGAACCCACCGGTTCACAGTGCTCAGAGTGTTTACTTCGCCCATTTTGATTGTCACCACCTGTTTTGAGTTTGTTGTGTATTTAAACCCTTTTGTCAGGGGTATAAATTGTTTTCTGTATATCAAGTGTTTTGTTTAGGTTTTGTACCTGGCCATGACCAAGTCTTTGAATTTGTCTGCTCGTTTAATTAAACTGGTCTGCACTAACCAATGAGTCCTTTACAGTTTACAGCTGCAATAAGGCATGGGGGCAGCCGTGGCTCAAGGTTGCTGATTTGGTCCCCTGTACTGACAAGATATCACTGAAGTGCCCTTAAGCAAAGGCAGCTAACTCCCCAATTGCTACCCAGGAGCAAAGGATAGGGGTTCTCACCTCTCCGGGCCAGTGTGTTTACCACCCTCTAGTGTGTGTGTATCACTACACAGATGGGTTAAATGCAGAGGTCAGCTTTCTCTGTGTGCAAGCGCAGTAGGCCAATCACTTCACTTTCACTTTAATAATAACAGGAATTGTATTCTGGAGGGACCACAGCATTATATATATTCAGAAACAGATAAAAAGTCCATTCATAATTTTTTTTTTTTAGACGTTGGTGTCGTGACTCCACTAACCCCAGAAACTCCCTTTTCAAGTATTTTGTCCCTTGCACTCTGAGACACACTGGGCTTTACCTATAGTTTCTGTAACACAAACACACACTGACAATTAGAGAGTAATATTTCCTCTGCTCTTTTCCCCAGGACAAAGGTCATGTGTGATTGATCCTGAGCCAGTAACTACACGTCTGTCATCCATGTGACTGCCGAGTCCTGTGTGTACTAAAAGCAGTGAAGCACATAGTTCAACAGGGTTTAACAGAAAGCTGCTGAAATGTCCAGAACTCCTTTACACTATTCACTGCAGTTCTCCAACCTGACCTCTGATGAAATTAAACACCTTTCACAATCCCAAAGACCAACACTTTTTAATTTACTGCTCATTTATTTATTTCTTCGTTTGTCTTAATCTGTCTGTGTAACTATCTATCTACCTATCTATCCATTTTATTCTTTAATTTTAAAGGAAAAAAAATCTTTATTTACTGAATTACTATATACCACCTATTTACCAGTTTAATTATTTTTACTGTTTAATTGTTTAACTTATTTATTTTATTGCTTCTTTCTTCATTTATTTTTAATTATTTACGTTATTGTTTATTTTATTTTTAATTCTAGTTATTTATTTAGTTATTGTTTTGTTTGTTCTTTATTTACTTTTACCTATTTATTTTATATATTATTTACATTTATTTTCAATTATATATTCTTAAATGATTTACTGTTTCATTGTCTATTCATCTATTTAAATAATTACTTTAATTGTTTATTCATTTATGTTATGCTCCATTTGGTTTTGGTTATATATTTAGTTATTTTGCTTATTCCATCTTTATTTATTTTTATTATCTATTTATTCTGTCTGTCTGCCTATCTATTTATTCATTAAACATGGAGCAGAAAGAAATAACTTTCTGTTCATTCTTAGTATTAATCTATATCCTAAATTTAATATAATAACACCAGTGACCTCCATGTTTTACATATTTAGTTTTTTGTTTTTTTCTTCTTTTTTTTTATTCACACTGAAGTATCTGGATAAATGAAATATCTGTCTGTCCATCCATCCAATCACTTGTGCAATTTATCACCTGATCATGACCTGACAAAACTGACCTGTAACCACTGTTATAAGCAGCAGGTTATTGTATTTGTCTAAGTGTATACGTGTGTGTGTGTGTATGTGTGTGTGTGTGTGTGTGTATGTGTGTGTGTGTGTGTTTGAATGCATCCTGTGGAAACTGTGTACACCAGAACTCCCTTCCTCTTGACCTTACAGCTGCACACGGGAGAGATAGCAGTGTTTTATAGAGGGGGAAGTGAAAGAGTGAACGAGTGTGCCCTTCCCTGTGTGTGTGTGTGTGTGTGTGTGTGTGTGTGTGTGTGTGTGTGTGTTCTTTTTTCCATCTCTCCCTGTTGCCTCTTGGTCAGATAAAAAGGCTATAGTGTGTCCTGGCATACGCTGCTGCTGCTGTGGGATCCATCATCCTCCCTCGCCGAGAGAGGGAACGGGGGGAAGACGAGAGAGAGGAAATATGAGGATGGAGAATGCATGATGGCCGAGAGACAATGTGATTGTGTGTGAGAAAGAAAGTGTTGTCTTCGATCGTGTCCCTGGTGGTACTTATCACGCTATTAGGCAGAAGAGTGTTTTCAATAAGGAACATTCCCAGGATGCTAGGGCTATCAGTTCATATAAGACGTGTGTGAGAGAGAGAGAGAGAGAGAGAGAGAGAGAGAGAGAGAGAGAGAGCGAGAGAAAGACAGATGAGTGGAGACACACGTCAGCACAGCAGGACTTTTTCAGAGAACCCTGTATTTATGCACAATACACACACATCCTATCCCACATCTAGGATGAATGACTAATCGACCTTTTCTAGTTACAATGACTTTTTTCATTACAAATATATTATATATACAACCAAAACCACATCTGTACACCTGGACATCACCAACGACGTGGCCCTGAAGAACAACAACACTAAGGAACAAATCACAACTACTAATCCCATCAGACTTCCAAAATATTCATCAAAGAAAGAGAGCAGAGAAAAGCCCGGGGCTCTGGGTTACTGGTCAGAAAGATGTAGGTTCAAGCCTCAACATTGCCAAGATGCCACTATTGTGACCTTAAGCAAGACCCCTAACCCTTGCTGCTCCAGGGACCCCAGTGTCATTGTCAACCCTGTGCTCTGATCTGTAAAGAAAAGAATCTTAAGCCTTGAGCGTCCATGACACTGATACTACTTCCTCAGTTGTCTTGCTGTGGACCGCTTTTGGTAGGTATTAATCACTGTATCCTGGAACTCACCCCACAAGACCTTCTGTTTTTGGAAATGCTCTGATTCAGTCATCTATCACTATTTGGTGCTTTGGTAAAGTCTCTCAGAACCTTACGCATGCCCATTCTTCCTGCTTCCAACACTTCCATAATCAATGTTAATCACTTCACCGGTCAGTGGAGGTAATGTTACGGCTGATCTGTGTATTTCTGTTATCACCTGCAGTAAGTCCATCATCCCTGTCTTTACTGACACACACACTGACGTTTGGCAGGATTCACGCCTCGTCCCTTTAGCGCTGATGTTGGAATGTGTGAATGATGAGCAGCAGCTTCACTATCTCGCGTGTAATTGGGATGGATCAAGCTGTCAGAAACATGCCCATGTCTACACTAAAGCTTTATCTGAGCCAATGACCAGGACCAATACTGCACAATACTGCTTCTAATAGAGGATCGACGACTGGTCTCAAAATTGCTGTAGCAAGTGTAATAGTAGCTACAGTTAAGTTTTGCGATCAGGGAAATCTTCATGCTAAAGGAGATTATCTTTTGTGTTTTTTTTTTTTTTTTTTTTTATCAGATATCTGACAGCCCAGAGCTTAATTGTGACCAGAATCTCTTAACACACACACACACACACACACACACACACACACACACACGTCATAGTCATAGCACTCATTAGAAGCTTCTGTGTTCTTTCTCTAGGTTTACTAGAGCGCTTTAGGATTAATGGGCGTCTCCCTTTCATTTTCCCATCGTTTGCTTGTGTTCCCATCTCTCCTGCGCTCAGAGCCGTGGAGACTGTTTTCGGCTTACGCTAAGCGTCTCGTGCTGGGGGAACCCTGCTAACCGCTAATCATATACACATACGCGTATATACATATATTCTCTTGCATCACCCGACTTTTCATAACAATGACCCAACAGTCTTTTCACAGACTCAACAAACCCTGTGCTTTAATGCGCAGTCCCTTTTCCTGCTGTCCCGCGGACGTGTGTGTGAATGTCGCGTTGTGCCGTGTTGTTGTTTGTGGCTTACCTCCCTGCTGAGTTTACTGGACTTTGATGGTGTGTGTGTGTTTAGCAGAGATGCTATCTACTGCCTTTCTTCCTCTCGTGCTCCCACTCATGCCACGCAGCTGCAGTGTGAGGTCAAGCAGCTGAACGTGAACATCACTGAATTCTTCTCCTGTCTCTGAATACCAGCGGTGGTGTGTGTGGGTGTGTATGTGTGTGTGTGACTCAGAGTTAATCCATCACACACTCTGTATAACAGTTATTAATCTTATGTAGGTTTGCATCCTGGTTGGAGTTGTAATGGATCCGGAGCCTGGGAACGCTGGGCCTGGATGAGACGCCATCTTCTGTGTATCAAATTCAGTTGTTTTTTTTTTTTTGCAGTTCCCTGAAACAATAATCTCTGTAAAGCGATGATGAGATTTACAACATGCGCTTTTAGATGGAGAGAGAGAACGGGAGGCGGACAGGAGTGGAGAGAGAAATGGAAAGAAGAGAAGATGACCTAATGTCTCCTGTGTAACTGTTTGCAGTCTTTGCTCTGTTGACCTGCTTGACCTGCATTTGACCACAAACAACGAGAGAAGAAAAGAGAGGAAGAACATCTGCTGCTTTTGATCCACACCAGCAGCAGCTCCTGTATAATAACGGAGGCCGTCTGATTTCCCCATGCTCACGCACCGCTTCTGTGAAACTTTCAGCACTACCTTTAAATCCGCCTCGGTGTAGTGCTCAGGATCCCCGGTGCGCGTGATGCGAGTGAAACGGGGGACAGGAAGAAAGAATTAATAACAGACCCGACTTCCAAACCACAGACGCGAAGCCCAGCTGGCAGGTTTTCACGAGAACATCCGTTCATTCAATTCCACCTCTTTATAACCAGTGTCTCTCACTCACTCTTTACCGTCTCGACATTTCTCCCTCATTTTTCTTAGACTTTCTAAAGATTACAAGCAAGTTGTATACCACAAATAATATAATAGTCAGCTGTTAGGTAGCTTCCAGGCAAATATCCCTATGTTTTTTTATTTATGCAATATTAAACTTGGCATCTTGTTAGCTAACTGGCAAGCTAGATCTGCTAGCTACTTCACCTCAAAAAGCTATTGCTGAAAAGGTAATGGTACCATTTGCAATGCTAACTGCTAAGTACAGATGCAACGACTGCATATTTCTTAAATGTTTCTGTAACTGACTATAACTGACAGCATACACAAACATTTTTGCAATTTTTACTTCACTGGAAAAACTCATGTGTCCTTTCGCTAGATTTAGCTTTAACCTCTTTGCCTTTGCTAGCGTCTGCAAATTGTACTGGCACACATTCTGATACAAAAAACTGACTGGCCAGTGTCAAGCTGAAAACCGACCAATTCTGATCGATTGGTGCCAGATGCTTAGCCTAACATTATTCTAACTGTTATGTCATGCAACTATAGCCAGTGAGTTTTGCTAACCAGAAGACGCCGCTAATTTAATTCAGGAAATGTCTATATAAACCGTGTGTCCAAATTGCACGCTTGTGCTCTTATGGTCCACAAGGCTCTAGAGTTTCCTATCCATACATGTCGAGTCTGAAAGGATGAGCAGGAATGTCACTCATGTATGCAAGAGAACATACCCGGAGGATAATAATCAATCATGTGCAAATGTTTTGTGTTGCAAACACTGAAGACATCTTAAGTGTTAAGTAAACATTTCCTGAAAACTATCATTTTTTAAAATATGTGTTAGTTGCTACAATCTAAACAATATACTAGAAGATGGAAGAATTGATGAGCTAAGTATTGGTATCGGCAAACGTGACCTGCTGATATTTCTCTAACTTAGCCAATCCTGAGCATTTATCAGTGGCATAAAACAAATGAGGCATATTTTGAAGGGTAAGGATTTCTGCAGCCCAGCATGAACCCCATTTCTGTATTTTCACCTAGTGTTTCATCTGGGAGTGAAGCCAGTCAGAGGTCCCCGCATTTTCTAGCTGAAATGCTAGATGGAAATACAGACAGGGATTAAACAGGCGGGCCTCACACATGGCTGAAGAAACCCTTTGTATTTGGATGTGCAGGAATTGTTTTACCATATGTGACTCATATGTGACTGCTTTCCTGTTGTTGCTGAAGCCATTCGGGTTTGTTATAAATGCTAATAAACCAATAAGACCACGTTTTATGTCTTGATTTTGTCAGCTAAAAGTGGCATCCAGCCCTACCCTTGAACGGTATCAGCTATCGGCCGATCGCACCGAAAGGCAATCAGTGATCGGTTTTCAGCTTCAAAAACACTGATTGGTCCACCTCTAATCAATACACCTGTGTGTTCTAATGTTCTGCTCTTCTGACCAATCAGGATCAAGAAACCAACTTATGGAATATACATCTTTAATGCTACGTTTTGGACGATCCTTCTTCTCAGGCTATGTTTAGACATGGAGGTCTTTATGCTAATATGTTAATAAATATGTTTTTCTTTGACTGGTTTCTGGTTTGTTACACTTCTTTTGTTCTCAGATGGTTCTTGTGTCATGCTCTGGCTCTGCTGGCGTTCACAAATGAACTGAAGCTTCTTGTTTGGAGCCTCGACAGATAAAAGAAAGAGCAAACAGACAATGTTAATAATTTCTTTTGCTTCCAATGAAATCCTAAAGACTAAAAGATGGACTTGTTTATGTTGTCATGCGTGTGACAGAAAGATGGGACTAATTAACACCTGTCATTATAAAATGAGCTACGGTGCTGGCGTGTGAAAGCTGTGGATTGGATTCTGTTGTGTGGAGGGTTTTTTTTAAGGTTGACACTTTGATCAATGAACGTTCCCAACTCACAGTCCAACATCCGGTCCTCGTTTGTGGGTGATCTCAATGTTTATTATTTCTAACCAACAACAAATGCATTACTTCCGAGTTATGAACTGCACAAGATGTTTTTGATTCCTGGAGTAAAAAAATCAGGATAGATTCGGACTGCGTGTCGATCTGGTGAGTGTCACTGTGAGTACTTACAATAACAAGGACTGGATGCAAGTACATAGAAGAATTTATATAAACATAAAGTGAAAAGAAAACCAAAAACATACTGCACAGCCGAAAGGTCCATCACCATGATATCCAGAGCTCAAGGTCCTGAGTCAAGATACATAACCACAACGTTACGAAGACAGTTCTTAATAAGCAGCGACATGAAGACCACATCTCAGGGCATAAATAGTTTTGCTAATCATCCACCGAATGCAGGTCAGGTGTGCGCCAGGAGTCACATGACCGGAGAGACAGCGGAGCCGCACATGACGGTTGGGAACTTGAGTCATGACCTCCCCACAAACGTGCGTCTCCAGATGCGCCTACAACACAAGGTGGATGGGCGGTCAAAGACATCTGTGAGTTGCCATAGACGACTTTACTGTCGTCAAGGAAGACCACTGCGCTGGCCATTATATAACAACCCCTTTTCTCTGCCTTGATTACAATCATTTACATGCTGGTGTTATGGTCAGATGCAGGCAGGTGCTTGGTGCTGCCCACTTCAGAGTAAGAAGCAAGCATCGGCTAAGTGCTGCCCTTCTCATGGTGCGAAGCAGGCATAGTCTTGAAGACTTCCTCTGGGTCAGGAAAAAAACACAGACCGGCCTCTGACGCAGCAACCCTGGCAGGTACTGGAAGTATAGAGCACGTTGTAGATAGAATCCCTCCAGCTCTAAATCAAGTCCATCGTAGGGTGCCAGTGTGAGGTGAGCGCAAAAACGACAGCTTCCTGTTGCATCCCATTTGGGCTGCTTATTTATTTGTCAGTCTGATGACTGTTAATAAAAGTACTCACAATAACAAGGATTGGATGCAAGTGCAGGGAAGACTGTATACAGTGCCTTGCAAAAGTATTCGGCCCCCTTGAACTTTTCAACCTTTTGCCACATTTCAGGCTTCAAACATAA
>JAOVVF010032105.1:0-11147 GCA_028565595.1 Duopalatinus emarginatus | reverse complement strand
AAGCGCACAAAATTAATTCGAGAGATGGTTCAAGTCAGTGTTCAATAAATGATGTTAAGTTCAGAAATGTTGTGCATCCACTTATTAGTAGTGAGATTTTTTAGCATGCAAATAAAGGGGAAAACTTTAAGATATCGGCCCTAAAAATCGGCAAAAATATCGGCATCACAGATCGGCCATCGGCTGACCCTGACCTCTAAATATCTGCATCGGTTTTAGAAAAACCCAATGCCCTCTAATGCCCACCCCCCCATTTTTGGTAGGTACTAACCACTGTATACCACATAAGACCTGCTGTTTTGGACATTAAACATCTAAAGATCACACTTGTTAAAGCGCTTGACCATTTTTCCTGCTTCCAACACATCAACTTTGAGAACTAAGTGTTCACTTGCTGTCTAATACACCCCACCCTGACGTAATAAATAAGAAAAATATCAGTGGAAAATGCTTCAGATTAACACAACCAGGTTGGTGAGCATTTTTCAAACCAGTTAAGATTGTACTGTACAACAAACTGGGGATAAAAAAAAAAAAAAACACATATCCTTGATTCTATCCTCTGACCATAATCTAATTTCCCATCAGGTATGAATAAGGTCAGAGTTCAGGAACTGCCGGCGCATGATAAACGGACATGTCCATCTCTGACGATTCAGTACTAAACGTTCCAGCGGTGCAGATTTTAGCATCAAGACAAACCATCGACACGTTATTGCTAATTCATTTATATGCTAGCCCAATAAGCAAGGGGAAATTCAGACGTGTGTCAGACAGGTTTAATCGGTGTAGTAAAAAAAATATTCACAACACACCATCAGCTCATGGCTGGGTTAATGAGCTGTGTGTCAAGGTCCACGATTTTAAAAATCATTGGAAAACAGTATTGCATTTGTTAAAATGTCTCGAGTAAGGCAACAGGGAGCAGGGTTTTATTCGTCTGGATGCTGAATGGAAAAAATAACAATGCCGGTGAACACTTGTTACACTGCCAGGCCTCTCAACCTATTTGTCCGCCCAGACCCATAATTAGCCCGTCCCAGCTGCCTGGGCTACTAATCTGCTCACCCCTGTACACTGGGGCAGGTTACACAACACGGTGCAATATTCAACATAGTTATTACAGCCACTGAAATTCTTTCACCCCCAGCATTTCTGTGCAGATGAAGAGCCAAGATAAGCAGCACTTTATCTGGTTGTGTCAGTACTAAATATCCTAATAGCTGATTATCAATTATTTCTTTTGCTAAAGGTTTTTATTTCAAATTACTGTTCCTTTTTTGTAGCCTGCTATATTAAAGGCTAAGCAACAGCAAAGTGTCAAACACAAATAGAGAAAACTGCAAGTTCCTAAATTGTGACAATCAATGGTCAAATCAAATCAAATTCAAGAAATATGGTTTTAAAAAAAACTGCTGTTTAGCCCCACCCACACAGTTCAGAAATGCGTCAGCCGTGTAACATAGGTGGTGGACAACAACGCTAGTAGATGCACTCACTGTACAAAATGATAAAAAGGGGTGTTTAATTTCCTTAATTTCCTTATGATATCCAGTCACCCCCACCGTCACTGCAGATTCATCCTCTTTATCAAATTCACAAATATCATCGGAATCTGAAGATCCAGCACTGGGAAATTCCCAGTCCTAGTCAGTCATAATTGTATTTTACCACAGCGTTGTCCACCAGTGATGTCACACAGTAGTGTTCGGAATATCTGCAGCAGTATCAGTCATAATATTACTCTGGGAAAATGTTGAATGATCATTTTTCAAAGATTGTTCAGCCCTAATGCCCATGTTCGTAAAACAAACAAATCACAACCCAAACATGACATTATTATAACTGCATAATTATCATTATCATCTTTATGTGGGATGCTGGTGGAAACAACACGAACCTGTTTTGACCTAATATATTTCACCAAATATTATGTGGAAAAAGATATGGAAGATGTCACCTTGGTGTAGGTGTCTTCCTGCAAGTATCATACTGGTTACAAAGCAACTTTAACACACACAGCCTGACTAAAGACGTCTTTATCCATGTATGCTAAGTATGATTCCCTCACACAGTCTGTCACAGTTTCAGCATGTTGTTGGAGAAGAGCTGTGTCATAAGCTTAATCAATTCTGCTCATATCCTGAATCCAGTTTATCATCAATTATATCATCTAGTACTTGAGTTGGAGTGTTGGGGAAAAATAATATTGCCTCTATAAGCAATGATATGTCATCTCATACCCGAAAGGTTTTTACAAACAAAACACCCACATGATTCATGCTAATACACAATATATGGCACTACATTTAATTCAACACAGTTTTATTTACACAGCTCTTTTAAATAAAGACGGACCCATCAGAGTTTTTGGGGTCGACACTGATCACCTTTCAGCACCATCAGCCGGAAGACACTTAAGATGTAAAACATGGTATAAACTGGTTAATTACGATTTATTATTAACTCAAGAGGCTTCTACAGCAGCAGGAAAGCGGCCGTTTTAAATCATACACTGTTTAAAAAAACAATAAAAATTGCCATACTGGTTTTAGCTAGAAACTAAGAGGATCTGTGACTGAGGGGTTTGGAGGAGGGCTTCATTTTATAGATAACACGTTAGATAGAAATCCAGAAATGGGGTTCATGCACGGCTGCAGCAATCCTTACCTCGCTCAAATGTGGCTCATTTGTTTCATACTAGGGCGGCGGCATACACAAAAACATGTAGGAGAGCGCCTGCAGCGCAGACCAGACTAATTCCAAACAGGAGAGGGACCCAGACCAGCAAGCACAAAACAAAAAGCTTGTACGGAAATGTCCATGCATCTTAGGGTAATTTGATTTTCAAAATCCAAATACACATAACAGAAATAAGTCTGTAATTTATACAAATAACTTTGTAATTTTTTTTCTTGCCAGAAATAACAAATACTAAATGTAAAAGCTAATTATATCTCTTTTCTTTCTTCACAAAACAATGAAACAAAAACAGGACGTTTACACTTACAAGGCCATTGTCAAGGCAAATGAAGGTGCGTAAAACTTGTGCTTTTTTAGCTGCAGACCCACATCTTGAAAGAGTCTTTTTTTTTTCTGCGGCACACCATATGGCATTTTGGTCATATCAGCACAGCCCTATTTCACACCGTTGTTAAACTAAGCTAAGTTAGAGAAATATCAGCCGATAGCCAGTCGTATGTTAAAAATTTAAAATCAGACATTACTGATACACTGCAATAGATCCTTCAGTGTCTACTGTTTTTAGTTTAATTAATAGGTTGTTTGTAGGCATGTAAAATCCAGGTGAAGAGCTGGAGGATAAACAAATTTGCTAGTATAAACAATATTACAAGATAAGGTTACAAACTGAAAACACATGCTCAATATTTTCCAACCCAAAATGTTTGGTTTTCCTCTCCAGGGTGAGTGGATTTTCTGTTAAAGTCTCTTAACAACGTTACGGGTAAAAAGGTCAGTTAGCGACGATTCACAAGCCCTCCCGGATTCAATTGCTGGCATTTTTTCCCTCTTATTAACAACAACTTTTGGTACAAGATACTTTCTGTTTAATCAGTCTGAATGACTGAAACCATAGGTATTGAGAGCTTGTAATAGCGCATCCTATGTAGAAAAACCACTTCCTGCTCTTTCGCACTGAAGCAACGCGGTGACGTGACGTCATGCACAATCCAGAAACCAGTTAACTTCAGTTCTCTTTACAGCACAGACTTCACCATCTTTACTCCACATGCCATTTTTCTACCCTCTTTATTTATTTTTTTCCCTCTACAGGCTGCACTCATGTTTATTTGGTGAAAAAGCAGGATTTGGGGATCAGGTACAAGTTGTTGTTGATGTCTAGTGTGTGAGCCTCGACTGCCGCAGCTCAGGTACCGCACACAAATCCATTCAAGTTGTCTAGCGCGAGCGGATCAGCGAGATTTGAAAATCGTGTACTCGGCTTAACTGTCCGAAGACCTTCACTGTTTACTGTAGCAGGAAGAGACGAGTGACTGTGCCAAAAAGAAACCAGTCCTGCAGAAAACACTGCATAACAACAACAACACATATTTCAATTTAGCCTGGAATATTTTTTCCCCCTCTGTGACTGGATTAAAAAAAAAAATAATCAGCACTCTAGTGTTTGTGTACATCTTCATAGAGGTGGCTTTTGGGCGAAAGAAAGTAATATCCGTATATGAATGTTTCATTAAAAAAACAATAATAATTTGAAAACGCCCTGCACTCTGCAATATCTGAGTGAACGTTAGGAGATTTCCCCACACTAGAGACCGCTAAGTCCTTACAGATGGTCTTAAACTTTAATAATGCAATCTCAAGTTTGCTCTAACGAGGTGTGGAAACTCACCATAACATCAGCCAGAAGGCTGGAGGCCACGTCAACCTTGAGACCGCCGTGGACCACGTGCCAGCAGAGCTCGTACAGGGCCATCTGGAGATCTGCAGGGTGAAAACACACAGTTAACAAAAGCCTCCCAAACACTGATGGCCGAACGAAATGCAACTCGGTCGCGCTTTCAGACGCCATTTTTAAGCATGGAACGGTTCATTTTCTATGAATCTAGGTTACGTGTCCCTGGGGAGAAGCTGCACTCTGACGGTTCACACAGGTCTCAGCTAAACAGCAGAAAAGCATGAAAACATTATTAGTAATATAGTAAAATAAATGTCAATAGTAGACTGGTTAAATACATTTCAATTAAACTAAAGTGCCAGAAAAACAGGTACAGACGAGCCCATGCTAAATATATAAGCTGGTGGTGGCTCTATGATGTTATAGAGTTTGATTAACTGGCATTCCATGGGCCCCCGGTACGTCTAGACATCTGAGAGGCGAACACTGTGTGTGCCTCCTTTTTGACAAGTTACACTCTGTTAAACTTAAAAATTATTTAAATAAAATTACTTACTAAAATTGAAATGGGATTACTCTACTGATTACTGTCTGGAAAATATAATCTGATTACTAATTACTTTACTTTTAAGTTACATTCTAAAACCCAAACAAATGTAATGGATTAAAATCTTTAAAAAAAAAAATAAATAAAAAAAAATAAAAATGTTGAAATGTTGAAAAAAGTCCTTTCAGTGGTTATTTAGGAAAAAAAATGTAGCAGAAGTAGCAACACCAAATGTATAAAATGAACTTCAATTTAAGGTGCTGTTTTTTTTAGAACAAATCAATCTGATATTAAACATTAGAAAAATATAGTCCAATAAACTCTTCTTCAGTGGTCACTGTAACATTGCTGGCTAGGGGCGCGAATCTCTTACGTTTCTGATGATTTAATTCTGATTTTTGGGGTCACGATTTGATTCAGAATCGATTTGGGAACGATTTTTCTATTCAAATGATTTATAATTTTTTTTTACATTATGTAACTGACAAAGATGAAACGGCAATGTAAACAAATAGAACATTTATTTAAAACAATACTTTTAAAGTTCCTAACTGTATCAAATCTGTATCAAAAACCAAAAATAGGATTGTGCATAAAATTCTGTATCTTAAATGACGGTATTAGGTTAGCTTAGCTGTCTGGCTTTTCCTTAAATAAAAATATATATCAATGAACAAATAATTTTAAAAATATTAATACAAAAGTAGACAAAGTTTAATGCACTATGGCAGAATGAATTCTAACTTTAAAGCCTGTGTTTTATTTTCAGTTACAGTGTGCTAGTCCGCTAGCTAACGTGTCACTTATAATAAACTCTGAATAAATATATACACACTAGAAACAAAAACACAACCCATGTATTTTAATGTTTATACTTTAAGTGACAGAAAAATAAGCCCAGAGTCACGTATTATTGGAGAACCTGGCAACCCAAGTGGTGCTGCCACTTCAGAATACAACAGAATTGTGGTCCGTTCTGCAGGAACTATGGTATTTATTGCCTACAGAATATTTCCACAAGTTCGTGCAGTCCATGCCCTGTGAAGAACCTACCAAGCATTAGACTGGTGTACCAGTTTTTCTTGTACTTCAGTGTGTATCTGTTCGAAGTAGCACAGCACTCATGAATAAACAATAACAGCAGTAATGTTAATGAACAATTGGGGGTTTGTTAAATTTAATTACAAGTTGTTTAATTATGACACTGCTTATCAGGACTGATCTACTAATAGGGTCCGATTTGGGCTTTTTCACATCGGTTCAACAAGAAATCACAGCAAGACCACCATTTTAATGCTTTTCGTCGAGCAAAATAACTTTCCCATCAACAGCAGCCTTCACAGAGGAATATGTTCTGTTACACACAGTTCAGACGAGTCCCAAATGACTCCCTGTTTACCACTACTGCACTCTACCTAGGGGAAAACGATTCCTGTCTCAAAATAAAAGGACCTTGTAAGAAGCCGAACGGTTTCATCAGGCGACTACCAGTGTGGTTATAAACACCTTAAACTAGGGCTGGGCGAAATGACCTCAAACCAGTATCACGATTAATTGAACATTTTACCTCAATTATGAATAACAGACGATTGTTTTTGTTGTTGTTCCTGGTTTACTAACACAGACTGTGTTAAAATATTTAATCTGAGATATTTTTTCTAATAAACATATCTTTATGACTAAAAAAATAATTGACGCAAACTCACAAATGAACTATTTATGGTTATTTATTGAATATTTTTAACAACTGTAATCAAAGCACACGTCACTCAAAATGAAAACGCCTTAAGTAAAATGTCACATTTAAGTTTTAATGTAAATAGAAAGTTCTCTGAAATGTAAAAAATAAATAACTTGCATTTCGCTGAATTTTTCAGCAATATTTGCATTTGGCTTCTTATTTACTGAAACCAAAATGTGCCCAAACAAGAGACACCATACAAGCTACGCACTCCGTTCCGTATTTAAGGTCAACTCCACGACGCTCGCTTGCTGAAGACTGGATGATGCTGAGTCACGTGACTAGACCCACGGAAGTGTATTCTTAAAGGGAATATGAACATGAAGACGCCCAGCCCTACCTCAAACACACTTCCTTTCTTTCCTCAATGTACACTACATCTCAAATTGATCAGTGTATATTACAGCTGACTTATGCTCATTTTAAACATTCTTGTCTGTGGTTTGTTTTCATGCAGAATATATGAAGTATTATATTAAATATGTATCGGAAAAAAATCGGAATGTTATATAATTAGATAAATGAAGGGTTATTTTAAAACTGAGGTCAGTTTTTTTTTTTTTTTACTAAAGTACACTTTAGTGTATTGACGCCATTCTCTGGTGAACCTAACGTTCAAGAGAGGGATGCGATATATTTAACAAAAATATATGCTATGTACTTTTACTATCAGTTGCACATTAATAAAGATCGAAATTTAATATAGAGTGCAATTTTATATATAATTTCATATATAGTATCCTAGGTAGGGAAATGTGACCTATGTGAGAGCTTGTAAACTTCTTGTACAGAAAGTTGGACCAATCCAGTACAACCAAACCTCCTTGTGTTGTGACATCACAACTACAACTTACTGTTAATCTGACAGGGTTGTTTAGGGAAAACAGTCATAATTTAAGTCGCAGTTAAGAGTGAAAACCCTTTTGACCAATGTGCAGTGAAATTCAACTCCACATTTAACCCATATGTACAGTAAAACACACACACACTAGGGGTGAACACTAGGGGCAGTGAGCACTCACGGCCAGAGCAATTGGGGTTGGAGTGCCTTGCTCAAGGGCACGTCGGTCGAGTCTGAGCAGTCGCAGGCTTGAACCAGGGACCGCCTGGTTCCTTGACTCCAAGCCTACGGCTGCCCAAAAATATTTACAATATTAGTCTTGGAAAAATTGGAAATAGAGGCTGTAATTTCCCTCAAAATCTTTCAAGCCCTGGTCTTAGGGATACAAGTCGGGTCATGCTGTACTAGAAAAGAAAGTCAGCATGAACCACTCATTGACCTACTGTGCTTGTGCACACAAAGAAATCTGGCCTCCATGTTTAGTCCATTCATGCAGTGAAGCACACAACATTGGACACAAACTAGGGGCAGTGAATACACTTGCTCAAAACAGTAGGCAACCATAACCATGGCACCCAGGGAGCAGTCAGGGGTTAGATGCCTGGCTTGAGTGGATTCAGGGAGTCGGTACAGAGGATCGAACCGCTGACCTTCCAGACACAAGACGGGTTTCTCAACCACAGTGGATCATCATGCATTGTGGCCCGGTGTTTAATGCATTTGATTGCTTTTACATAGATAGCATTAATTTGTTATTAATATAGAGATTAGTATAATAGCATGGTTACAGCTACAATCACCATCATTCTCAGGTAGATGAATACAGTACAGCCCAAGTATGTTGTAAATTAAGCTACATGTACACAGACTTGTTTCACTGTTGTAAAGATTTGTCTATTGTTAATGCGTACAAAAAAGGGCTCGCACATGTGGCGCAGATGTTACGGTGTTGGTCTAAGTGACGGAGATTAAATGACGAATATCCGGGACATAAATATGTAGCAGTGCAACATCCAGGTCCTGTCTGAAATCAGGCAATCTGACAGTCTGCCCCTATTCCCAAGTGAATAAGTGTTCTTAGCAGTAACCACTCTGTAGTGAGTGAAAGGACAATCTGAACACATCCCAATTCAGTCAAGCCCTTTTAGCATGACATTACACGGACTTCCTGTTTCAGAAGGAAGTCACATGAAATCGAACATCATATACCCCTGAAATCTTAATGAAGATGTACTAACTACTTGTGTGTGTATATATTTGTGTGTGTGTTTCATTGTATGAATATGAATTAAATGCAGTGTGTGCAAGTACAGAAGGTCAATCACTTTACTTTCACTTTAAATGTAAGTTACTTAACATTCATTTCCTGTTAAGGAACCATCCTTGGGACCACAAGGTCCCAGGTTTGATCCTTACACCCGACAAAAGTCGACTAAAGTGCCTTTGAGTAAGGCAAGGTCTGTTCGAAAGAGTACTTCACTTGCACTTTCACTTATGTTTATAGCTCTGTTGTATTAAACCAATATAGCACACGTAATCACACGGTTATACTGAATATCAGCACGGCTGTGATTACATACAGTACTCAGCATGCAGGTCCAAGCCTCTGGCAAATCACAGCTGTGCCCATATTCAGTGTAAGTACAATATTACTTAAACATTTTACATCCAGCAGTTTTTCAATGTGATTACAGCTACTATTTAGGTTCTTCCATTTCACATATGTTGGGCTGACACTGATTCGGTTCGTAATTTAAACTCTAACAGAAATACATAAAGCGGGACAGGATTACATAACGGTATCAATCCATATGATCGCTGCACTATGCAAACAAACCAGCCATAAGAGTCGGGGTGCAACAGACTGATGAAGATTAATCCAACACCTGCCTCCATATCCACTCCATTATAAAAGTTAAGACATAAACAGCAATATCAAAACATTTACAAAACATCTATGTACAGAACCTCTGAGTAAGGATCATTTTAAAAGCACATGATGACAGCACATGGCTTCATTCTCTTCCAATCAGGCAAAAAAGATGTCAGGCTCAAAACTCAATTATTTATAACCCCCAAAGACATTTCCACTCACCTTTAAGGAACACCTCGTCGTCGGCTTTGCCTGCCAGGTCCCGACATAGCTGCAGGCTACAAGACAAGAAAGTGAGAAATAATGGAATATGTTAGACTGCTGCAGGTTCTGCTTTATATATAGACACACACACACACACACACACACACACACACACACACACACAGATGGATATAGCCTGGGCATCCAGGACGAGCAGGTTTTTATGCATGGGCTATTAAATTTCCTGTTTAGTGGATAGTATATACAATGTTTTTCATACAAAGCTACAATTATAGCAGATGCTTCTTGAATCAAGCCAAATAATATTTAAAAAAGGTGCAAACACGGCATCCCTACATGATCATAAACTTAATTATTTCTCACTGGCTCACCAGACTGGGTAAAACGTGGAACTGGGGTGACACCCTAGAGCATTTACTCGCCTGGTGGGCTTGGACGATAAATGTCTGACTTGTCCGTCATTGTTATATTGTTATATTTTTTCTTTTACTAGTTTAACTACATGACTACATGTGCACGGCAGTGCAGTTTATACACATGTTTAGTTTTGCTGTCCTTTCTAGTTACTGTGCCCCGCCTTACGTATATATTGCATACTTAGACCTAGAGCTGTCACAATCAGTCTGTATGTCTAGCCTTTTTTTTGGCACAGTGCTGGCTTTTCTCACACTCTTTCTACCGTTCAGTTTATAATAACAATAATGTCATAAATACAGACTACATAGGACATTTTACATAAATGTCACACTTAAAAATGCATGCTGGGGTCCTTTTTTAAATTGGACTAGTTAATATAGGGGTCATTTATGCAGGGGAATCTAAAAGATACTCCAGGTAGTGCTTGCTCTTTTCTAGGCTCTCCAGTCAAAATCAAATCGAAACCGCTTTAATCAGGTATAGACTGATTTTACTAGTTGTTATGAAAGAAATCATAACAGGCTATGCGACCTACTAACGATCACATTTACAACAATCACTTAGAACAACAGCCAATCAGAGCGTGTTCAAACATATGACTGCACATTACAGCAACTGCTTTAAACAATAATACAGGTTTTTCTCAAAGTATTACAGCTTTGTTTTCATAACACGAGTTTCTCAAAATATTACAACTTTATTTTCATAATATAACTTTTTCTCAAAATATGACTTGTAATGCCTTTATTCATTATATCTTTATTACATTTTATATATGATTTTTCCCTTTCATTATATTGTGACTAGGGCTGTCCAAGTTAACGCGATAACGCATTAACGCAATCACAAATTACCTCGAATTTTTTTTAAAAATAGTGCCGTTAACGCAAATTCTAATTTGTCCCTGTTATTCACCCGTAGTTCATGTTGAGGCTTGTCACGCGCTGCTTCAGTAAGAGTAAGGCTGCATCCGAAATCGCATACTTCCGTACTGGACAGTGCACGAAAACAGTACGCGAGTGTGACTAGTGTGTCCGAATGTGCAGTATGCATCAAGCAGTACACAAAAAGTTCCCGGATGACGTACTGTTTCAGGTTTGAGTGATGGTGAAAGATCTGTTAAAC
>JAOVVF010032103.1:0-10000 GCA_028565595.1 Duopalatinus emarginatus | reverse complement strand
TGTATAGCAGAAGCATCATCTAAAGCTAATACTAAATGAATGAAAAGCACATGTGTATTGTATTTATATATTTATTAAAATACAACGTGTCATTCATTAATAAATTAACTATAATAATAAAAAGACAGAACTTAACTATTGTATGTTAATGGCTTTACATCACACAACATACTGAGCATACTGAAGTACAAAAAAAAAGAAAAAAAAAAAGGTTTGGACTTACTGGAATGTGTTTATGCTATATTTAGTAAAGGCCATGTCTAGTTTAGGTTTAAGTTGGTTTCACTTTCTAGTCAACTAGTTTGACTTGACTCATGCTGCCTTCTTGCAATCCAGTGTACAGATCTGCATGGACATCTACAGAAAATGGTTTTTCAAAACTTTTACATATATGTCATATTTCTGACTCATTGAGGCATGGACTCCACAAGACTTTACATTTAAGGTATTTTTAGATGCTCTTATCCAGAGTGAAGTACAAAAGTCGTTTACTTGGAATATTTGAAGCTAACGCAGATAGACTAGGAGTTAGGAAAGTTGGAAAACAAGTCGAGCGACCTCTAAAGGTCTGCTGTGTTATCTGCTACCAAGACATTAGCAGCAGATCCTTCTGTCGATTTTGTGACTTTGTGATCTGACCTTCACTTGAGCTTTGGGTGCCCATGACCCTGTTGACAGTTCACTGGTTGTAACCAATGTAACACCATGGAAACTCCCTAGAAGACTTGCTGTTTTGGAGATGTCTGGTCTAGTCGTCTAAATCCTTATGCTTGCCCATTTTTCCTGCTTCCATAACATCAGCTTTGGGAACTGAACTGTTTGCTTGTCCACACAGTGACAGGTGTTATTGTATTGAGGTAATCAATGGTATTCACTTCAACAGTCGGTGGCTTTGTGGTTTTAAGGGTATGGTTGATAAATATCATATAACATATTCCAATGTGGCTGTTTTGTGTTACCGTTTGCCGTTTTGTGCTTCCTCATTGTTACTGTTTTACCCAAATTGTAGCCTGTTAAAAACAGATTTCTTATTTCCACTATGTGGACGACCCCCTAAAGAACCCATTAACAGGTTCTGAAACGACTCCCTATTTAAAACATAGAGCACAATATATTTAAAACATGATTGCAAGTAGCTCTTTTTCTAAGAGTGTATATAGAGTAAAGCTTGCACATGGACTCTACATAATCCTATAATCATGACATTTAGCGCAACAGTAAGCTGTTTTGAACTTGGAAGTTCTGCTTCTCCTTGTACTTCCTGTTGCCATGTTTGGGTGTAAGGAAGAGACCTGGTTAGGCTGGAACATGATGTGAGGGTTCAAATTATGTGAGAAGTCTGATTATGTAAAGTAAAGTGAAAATGAACTATTTGTCTACTGTCCTTTGCACACAGAAGAATGTGACCTCCACATTTAACCCATCCGTGCAGTGAAACATACACACACCAGTGAACACTAGGGGGCAGTGAACACATTTTCTGGGAGCAGGGGGCAGCCCCAAACTGTGTCACCTGGGGAGCAGTTGGGGGAATTAGTTGCCTTACTCAAGGGCACGTCAGTCGTGTCTTGCCCTGTGCAGGGATCGATCCCTGAAGCATCCAGTCACGAGACAGGTTCCGTAACCACTAGGCCACGGCTGCCAATATAATTGCAGGCATAATTAAAACTCGTTGGTAAGACTGATTTATAACGGATGGCGCAACCTGCATCATACCATACAGAGTGTTGTTTCACATGGGCGTATCAGATTTTCATGATCTGGGACACGCACTAAGGTAATCTGAGTGCATTTTTACAAACCAGGTGCGTATTTGTGGGACATTACACAATCATGTGGAGAGTCCTTCGCTACAGGTCTCAACAGCTCCGAGCCTCCTAGTCAATCATAGCGAAATCTTGGTAGAAAGGTTGTTTTTCTGTTTAGCCAACTTCTGGGAAGGTATGCAGGAATGCACATAAGGGGTGTGTGTGTGTGTGTGTGTGTGTGTGTGTGTGTGTGTGTGTGGGCGGTTGCAGAGTCAATCATGTTTGGCTGGGAATGAAATTGAACCGAAAGTGGCAAACGATTGTGTGTGACTGTTTTTTTATAATCACAGCCAGTTTACTTGCATGTTATAAAGGAAACGATTGCAAAAGAAGGAAGTGCTCAGGTTTGTTGAGACTTGTTTGTTGAAACCCTGACTTTTACCACTTTCCCTGTAGTTCTTTCCATATCGAATTACTTGCAGAAAAACAGCTTGTTGTGTTGGAAGGAGGAAAAATGGGTAAGTGAAAGGATCTGAGTGACTTTCATAAGAGCCACACTGTGATGGTTAGACGTCTGGGTAACAGTACACGTAATCAACAATGATTATACGTTCATCAACGGAAATGCAAATCTGACCACAACCACACGCCAACACCTCTGACCCATTGAGGTACGGACTCTACAAGACCTTTAAACGTGTGCTGTGTTATCTGGCACCAAGACAGATCTATCTGTGGATCTTCTGCATGATTGGACCAGATGAGAGTGACTGCACTGAACACGCACACACTCATACACATATACTTACTTTTTAATACTGCCGACACGTCTACCGCTAATGTTTATCTAACTGAACAACATTAGTACTGCTGCTAAATTTAGAGTATTTACAATGTTCACATTTCTACCAAAATGCACCCAACTGCATCATACTGCTCACATTATTAGGGGGCTAATTGCATTGTTCTCTCCCCGTGTTTATCGTTTTTTTCATTGTATTGTAAATTCTCTTGTAAATTGTCTGTCGCCATTGTACATGCTACTGCACACGTGGACTTTATGTTGTATTGTGTAGTCTATTGTTCTATGTAGGCTTGGTCCTGGAGCATAGGTGACAAACTCTGGCCCGCAGGCCAAATTTGGCCCAGTATCAAATTACTATTGGAGCTGGCCCGCCGGAATTATATGTAACAGCGCATTCATCACTAATACTACAAATCCCATAATGCCCTCCTGTTGTTTTGGCGCCAAGTACATCATTAGCATGCTCCTGTTTGGTGGACACGACCGCTGTTGTTTTTCCACACCTTTCATTACGCGCCCAACTCAGTAGCGATCCGTGCTTCGGCAGGAAAGCCCCCGCTCATCCAAGAACAGATGCCAGGGCACATCAGATTAGATCAGTGTGTTGCAAACTAAGCAGTAATTAACATTTTCTTTATGCACTTTTTCTTGCTACTTAAAGGCCTGAATGTTTTTTTTTCATTTGAAATTCGATTTTGCATGTCTGCAATATTAAGTTATATAAGCGTTGCTTGTTCCATATTCAATGTTAAAGCAAAACTTGGGTCCATATTAAAAGGTTCATTTGTTCAACGTTGGCCCACTGTGTATTTGAGTTTGACACTCCTGTCCTAGAAGAACGTTGTTTCGTTTCATTGTGTACTGTTCACCACTGTATATGATTGAAATGACAATAAAAACCACTTGACTTGACTTGACTTGACTTAAGACGGTCTAGCCCTCGCTCCACACAACCTGTTGCCAATTCACTGGATGCCCTTCTTTGGACCACTTCTGGTAGGTATTGACCATTGCATACCGGGGCACACCCTACAAGACGTGCTGTTTTAGAGATGCTCCATATCGAGTTCTGGATTGTGCAGAAAAGTTACATCATGTTTTTCTTTTAGGTTTACATTCTAGCAAGAAAAAAAAAACAAAAATGCGTAGACGTTTATATATATATATATATATATATATATATATATATATATATGTATATATGGTATCCGCACACTTTGTGAGCATACGACTGGGTTACAGTGCTTTCAGATGAAGACAACACAACCTGAAATATTTTAATACAATATTCAGAATATTTGGTTTATACTGAATTAAACTGTGACCTGAGACATGCTGATGCTGGCGATATTTTAATTACAGCTACTTGCCAAAAATGTCATTCAAACATTAAGATGGTGTCGTTACATCAGCTTAAAAGTGATCAGAGCAAAAGCCTGTACATGCTAAAAATTTCATCAAAATGTTTACATTGGCTTTAGCCACTCTCACTTTCACAACTTTTGATGTTCCTGCTGAGCAATGTGTCCCTTGAGCAATGGAGTTTCCAGGCCAGGGAACACAATGTACAAATGCTCAAGCTTATGAACCCTACAGTACATTTAAACAGGGGCTATTTGACTTTGACTAGGTTCAGTCATCGTACTGGACATCTGTGATGTACGATGATCTTCGCTGTCTGTACAAAATCACCATCTGGCATCATTCGTTCCTTCTTTTTATAAATAATAATCAGACAGAAGTTTCGAGGCGGCTAAAAATTATCATATGCCATGTCATCAGAATTGCCTGACCGTTTAAAAATATAGCCTAAAAAGGTCTACAGGCTGCTTTCCATGTCCTACTTCCTCCTGGGGTCTTAGCATGGGAAAGTCAGACATATTGTCGCACACTAAAGAAAATGAGGAATGAAATGAAGAACAAGATAAAGGGAGCGTTGAGGAAGTTGGTAAAAGCCCTGAGGGTGTGAGTGAAAGACAAGAGGATATTTTCACACAGCAGTAAAAAGAGTGAAGTAGACATGACAAAAGATATTTAAAATTGTCTACTGTAAACGCAGTGGACCATAACAGCTTCTGGGTGAGAGTGCAACTTCTGGTAATGTCATTTCAATAGTGTCATATAAAAGAAGATAAAAAAGCTTCTTTAGATGTCGGTCGCATCATTGCTAGGAACCTCCACAGGGACAGGAAGTGCTATTGCAAGAAGAGGTGGGAGTTCCCATACAATGTAACACTAACACTGACCCGTGTCAACCACAGAGACTAAACGCCGGTCACTTTCGGCCATAAACCCGCCCAGGTTGAAAGTTTGCTGGTCCTCGGTCCTGTTTAATGTTTGGATGGAGAATTGAGCAATGCTGAATAGAAACTGGTCCAAGATCAGTTCTGCATACTGCATAGAAAAGGGGGAAATACACACCTAGGGATACAGTACATCACCCTACACATGGTGCTTCGTTTTATTATCACTGCAATAACCGTCATTCACTGGGGTTAAATTGCGCCAAGGAGTTGCTGTAGAGTTTTGAAAATGCAGCGAAATTGCAAACATCTGAAGTTTTACAGGGTTTCCCTTCGTCCTGTTAAGAAATTTACAGGCAAAGATATCAAGGAGAATGACGGAGAATGAAGGCAGAGTGAGAAATAAGTCTGAGAAACCAACACAGCGTTAATTTTTTTTTTTTTATAACCGGATGTAAATTTGGTCGATATTCCACTGTTAGTGCAAATCTTTGACCAAGCGATAAACATTAAACTAGCTGGAAAACTCACTGTTAGGACTTTCGGACCAAGCTCCCAGCAACAGGACTAGATGGCTTTGCCCAGCCCTAATATTTCGATTCCCACCTGTTCTCAGTCTCTTGGATTTTAGTTGTGTTTTTCCCACTCATGTTCTGTTCATAGTAGCGTTTGATTACGTTTACCCCTCTTAAGTCATACACTATTTCAACCCTCTTTTTTGTCTTTACTTGTGATGTATCGTCATAACTGACAAACACTAATCTAGCTATTCGATCTGCTGCTAAACAACATTTACATTTTAGTAACAACACAGTATACTGCACCTTATGGCTCCTATTTACATGAACCACCAACCCCCCTGTGATAGTAGTGAGATTGTCTGGTGTTTTTGCACCTGCTCTTGCAAATGTGCACGTTATGTTGTTTTGTATGCGTAATCACAAATGACATCATGGGTGGTCAAAGCAAGCTACTGTAGATTCCGCATCTTTTTATCTATTACCTAGCCATAACAATTACATCAACAATTATTGTCTGTGTGTACACTGAAGTGAAAACCTGGTACTGACTAGCCTATGCAAAATACATAGAAATGGCACCCATGCACATAATTGGTTGCGTTCACAACAGACATCTGTGGAAGCTTCATAATAGTTGGCATGTGATGGGAACCTGGTACATCTACAAACGTCTCTGAACACTGTGTGTGTTTCCTTTCTGACGAGTTACACCAGTTCATGTCCTGCATTCATTCTGATGGGTTTGGCCTCTTTCAGCAGGACAATGCACCACCATACACGTCTAGAGACACCAAATTATGGTTGGAGGAACACTCATCTGAATTTGGGGTTTTGCCATTCACACCCGAGTCACCAGCAGGAACTATGGTGTTCATTAACTACACAATATTTCCGCAAGCTTGTGGAGTCCTTGCCACGTCCTTTTTCTCCTCCTTTTTGGGACCTACCAAATATTAGACCTGTGCAGCAGTTTTTCTGGCACTTCGCTCTGTGGATCTTTTGTGGAATCACACCAAATGATACAGCTTTTAAACCTTATGCACATCAGTAAGCCTTGGACACCCATGACCCTGTCACCCTTTCTTGGACCACTTTTTATGTGCACTGACCACTGTACACTTTATATAAAGATCCTTGCACTTGCCCATTTTTCCTGATTCCAACATATCAACTATGAGAACCGACCGCTATTCACTTTACCCATCAGTGGTTTTGTGGTTTTAGGGTGTTTTCACACCAGTCCAAACCAAGGTTGATGGTTTCACTCTGCCCTTTAGTAAGCACACTAAGGACCTTTTCCATGATATACATACGTACTGTCGTCATCAACTGTGTGGGCTGTGACTCCATATATATATTTTATATTGATTGGTTTATAAACAAATGTGTGTCTGACATCATGGGTCATCAATTTGGCAGGTCGCCTCTTCAACTTGTCTGGGGAAGAACGAATGAACAGATTCATTTTATTACCACTATTCTGATTATATTATATCGTTATTACCATCAGCACCAACTTCAGACACAGTACTCCAGACGGATTCACATTCACCAGCTGAACATGCTCATCATGCAGCATTCATATCATAGCAGTCTGAACCATCCATACAGTGTTTTCACACTGCACACGTACCGGACCATGGTTCAGTTTGACCTAGACCAAGACCACCTCTTTTGGTCAGACCAAAAGGTTTTGACCTTTGGCCCGGACTGTGGTCTGAGGCACCTTTCACACCAAACTGAAAAGTTCAGACCAAACAAGGCAGGTATGAAAGCCTGGTTAATTTTATGGCTAATTGCCATATGAAGCAAATGCTTAAACTGACATGATTTAACAGGAACAAGGGTCTCATAATATATCTGGTTAGCAGCCTTAATTCTTTTGTCAGATAATAACAAGAAAGAAGATGATGCAAACCCTCCCTGTGGCGATGTATCTATGATGACTTGTTGCTTAAAATATCAAAAACCATTGAAAAATGGTTGTTAAAAATGATACTGATTTTAAACATCATTAGTAAAATTAAAAACTATGACTCAGAAGGACAAAAAAAAGTTCTAGAAGATCATTTTTGTTTCTCTCTCTCTCTCTTTCTCTCTCTCTCTCTCTTTCTCTCTCTCTCTTTCTCTCAGCCATGGTCGAATGTATCGCTCCATGCTTGTACAAACGCTTTTGTTAAACGAGAACTGAAATTATCCACTACTTTGGAGTAGTTTCATTACAGATGTCATCCCTTTCATCTTTATTTCGTTTTAGTTCAACTTCCTCTTTGTGCGCTTGTGTGATATGGAAGATGCATCGAGAAAAAGCTGTTGCATTATCAAATGGAATTTTTTTCGTTGAGTCACTGCTGTGTGTGTGTGTGTGTGTGTGTGTGTGTGTGTGTGTGTGTATGCGCGTGTATGTGTGTGACTGTGTTGTGTGTTCTTCTATGCAAAAGCTATGGTTAAAATATGTTAAGGAAAACACGGCACAAAAAAACACCTTCTTATTATTCGAGTGCAAATTATATACAGTACATCTGATGTCTATTGTGTGTGTGTGTGTGTGTGTGTGTGTGTGTGACTCCACCATGTTATTATTTATATAACAAAAATGAAGCCAAAGTCGAGTTGCCATGTGTGAAAAACTAAGTACACGCCATAAATCAATAGCTTATAGAACCACATTTAGGAGTGATTACTATGTAATTGTTTTCTGTATGACTTTATCACATTATTCTGGAGGAATTGTCTTTCACTCTTCACACTTGATTCATTTTAATAAGGTTTTTGACCATTTGTTCATGCACAGCTCTCTTGAGGGCCCACTACAGCATTTCAGTTGAGTTGGGATCTGAACCTTGACTGGGCCATCGCAACACCTTGATTCCTCTCTTTTTGACCCTGTATATGCTTGTGACATCACTTCTCCAGAAATTTTTATGCAGGTTCATAACAATTAGATCCAGCTAAATAAACCCCACACCATTATGAAGCCACCACCAGAGTATGAATTTTGTATTTTGCAAATGATCGTCTACAGTCAATGACAGCCTGAAGTCCTGTCACATAAAGACATAGGAGTAATTTAAAGTGGTATGTAACTTTATTTGTAATAAGTCAATTGTTACAATAAATGGTTCTCTTTAATGTCAAGGGCTTTCACATTAATAACTGGGTGCAAAATGAAACAAATGTCAAAAAGTGTCCTGAGGTCCACAGCTTGGTAAAGCCCATAACGTCTGTTTTTGCAAGGACAAAAGTCTTCAGATGATTCAACCAATCACAGATTAGAGCTTCATCTAACCTCTGACAACATGCCAAAGATTCCACCACAAACTCATCATCAAGACCGTGAAGACCAAGTCTGCTGCTGAGGTGGCAGACATCTTTAAAGTGGAGAGGGTAAGAAAAAGATTTGAAGAAACTAGTGACGTTCATGACAAGCCCAGGTCATGCAGACAACTGTTCGAGAGGAATGTTTGTTGCTTCAACAGTCTAGGACCAGCCTTTTTTCAAGGGCATGCAGCGGAGCTACATGAGAACTGGTCAGCAGAAAACACTGTATCTACAAAAACAGTTTGTCAAATTCTTTGACGTAGTGCTCTTCATGGCCGAATTAGTGCTCAGAAACCAGCATTAAACAGAAGACATGAAAAAATTGTGTCCCATTTGCCACGGAAAATTTGACAGTGGAAAAGTGGCAGAAGGTTGATTTTTCAGGTGAATTACCCATTGAACCGCATCCCAATCACCACAAATACTGCAGAAGACCTGTTGGAACCCACATGGACCAAAGATTCACCCAGAAAACAGTCAAGTCTGGTGGAGGAAAAATCATGGTTTGGAGTTACATCCAGTTTGGGGGTGTCTGAGAACTCTGCAGAATGGATGGCAACATCAAAACCCTGAAGTATCAAGACATTCTTGCTGCCCATTACACTCCAAACCACAAGAGAAAAACGACGCTCTGTCTCATACTTCAGCATCCATATCAATGTTTCTGAAAACAAAGAAGATCAAGGTGCACCTGGATTGGCCAGCCCAGACATAAACATTATTAAGCATGACTGGGGTAAGATTAAACAGGAGGCTTGGAAGATGAAACCAAAACATCCTGATGAACTCTGGGAGTCCTGCAAGACTGTTTTCTTTGCCATTCCAGATGACGTCATTAATGAGTTATTTGAGTCATTGCCACGACGTATGGATGTGGTCCTCCAAGATGCAAGATGCCCTCAAATCAAAAAACTCAAATCACCACCCCTCCATCACTGAGCTCAACAGTTGGTAAGAGGTGTTTGTGCTGATATGCTGTGTTCAGTTTCTGCAAAATGTTGCACCCTTAATTATGGCAAGTAGGAGTGCGAATCTCTTAGTGCCTGGTGATTCGATTAGATTTTCAATTCAAAATTGATTTTCAATTCAGGAACATTTTTGTTATTAAAAAATGATTTACAAATTTTGTTTAAATTATGTTGTTGACTAGATGAAAAGATGAAACGACAATGTAAACAAATAGAACATTTATTTAAAACAATACTTTTAGGTTCTTTAATGTATCAAATATTTTTGCATTATTTTATATTTATACCAAAAATAAGATTGTGCATAAAATTCTGTAACTTAATGACCGGTATTAGGTTCACTTAGCTGACTGACTTTTTCTTAAATAGAAAATAATCTATTAATGAACAAATA
>JAOVVF010032102.1:0-11149 GCA_028565595.1 Duopalatinus emarginatus | reverse complement strand
ATATTGGAGTCAAGGGAATCTGCCAATATCCCTTTGTCAAATACAGTGTAGAATAAACCCGATCAGTTTGTCAATGTAAGGCAATGGATACACCTTGAATCTAGACACCACACTGACTTATAGCCACTGACTTATAGCCTACACAGAAGTGGACCTACCAAAACCACCGGGCTGTTCCACTCACTGTGTGACTCCTCGATAACTCCCATATCGAGCATGGCCTTGAGTTCCTCCAGGTAATCTATACAGGCGGCTTCGGACCGCCACCCATGGGGGCTTCTCCAGAGCTGGCTCAAGGCATATTCGAATTACGCAGCAGCTTAAAGCTCCAACACCACCAGGGATACCCCAAGAGCATCAAGATATCATGATAAAAAAATCAATATTTTAAAAATAAAAATCAGCTTAGCACCCTATAAAGGCTAGGGCTGGCCCTGGGCCTCTCAATGTGGTGTTCTATGAGATAAGTGAGCTCAGGCAGAGGCAGGAAGATTTTGAAAAACTCTGCTTGTAATTGTGCTACCTGTGTTCTCTGGGATGGTAAAAGGTGGTCCCTTTTTACTTACCTCCAGTCCCAGCTCCTTCCTCTCCTGAACAACCATTACCAGAACCACAGGTACCACCTCTCTCCATTGTTTAAGCTGAGGTACATTTGCTGGGCATCACCTCTGTCCGTTTGTTTGACCTCATACTTGACTTCCCAGACTCACTGTGTGACCTCAGACGCCACTTGGTAAGCTTGACGTGGGCAGTAAAATGAGTACTTTATCTCCCGGTGTAAATTCCTGTAGCCTAGTTATAGCCTATTATACAGTCAGCCTGTTGTTCCTGAGCCTGCTGCAAATTCTCTTGTGTTAAGTGCCCTAATGTGTGGAGTCAACAACGTATTGAATTTCATTTTTACCTCTCAATTTTCCCTCACAACATTCAGGATGCCACAAGGTCTGTGTCCATACAGAAGTTCAAATGAGGAGAACCCCAATGGAGGCTTGTGGGACCTCTCGTACTGTGAGTACTCAGGGTTTGAGCCACTTATCCCAATTCCACGCATGTTTGTGAACGAACTTACGAATCATGTTTTAAGGGCTTGGTTAAATCTCTACACCAGCTAAAAGACAAGCTTGTTCAAGAAGTTTGAGGAGCTTTGCTTTTTCACTTAATACTTAGAAACAGGGTTCGAATTTCTCTATCAAGGAATTTGCCTCTTAGCTTCCATCCTCTCTTGATGCACCAGGGCGTCCTCAGACACCAGTGTGCAAGTGAACAAAGTTCTGCTTTATTAAAGTTGAAACAGAGTTTATATACCGTCAGGTTACAAATCATTGGTCAGGATTGTTACTGGGGAGAAATCATTTCTATTGTCTTCCTTCTAGGATTGGATCTGGAGTTTAATTGGGTGATGGATAATGATTCTATTGGTTAGTAACTATATGGTACAATTGGAAATCAAAAGCCAGCAGATTGGAGGATTATTATAAAAAGGAGAACTTAGCTCATTCCCTTGTAACAACTGGCTGTTTATTTTTAGGCAAAAAAGTGCTGCATACAGCATATTATTAACACTTGAACTCATGCAGGGGCTTAAAAATTATACCTAACATTTCTCCACATTGTTTTTTACTGTGCCTCGGTTTGTGATGTTTCAGGGCTTTTATTTACGCGCAGTTCTCTTTAGATCCTACTCCATCTGGTACGACCCAGTCTAAGGTCAGGAAGTAGCAAGTGAGAAATGAGCCCAGGCTGCACACAGCATGCAAAAGTGAAAGAAAACAAAAGTCCCAAGGTGGATTGAATAAATGTGTATTCAGAAGGTACAAATGGGCCTACAGCTTCGGAAGTGGCACTGACCAAAATAATAATTAAAAACACAACTATCTAAAAAAGACAAACTTTCTTCACTAAACACGAAACAACAAAAAGACATTTCCTTCCCTAACTCCCTAACAATCATAAACATAACAAACCCTTAATACTAATAAAATTGGTCGTTACTCTCTACAACCAGCACACCATGACTTATAGTCTATATGAGTTAAGTTCAAAGGAGCAAGACAAAATCAGAGTCAATCAGGCAAAAAATAGAGCCAAAAGCCAAAGAAAGCAGCAAAGTACAACGTTTAAACTACAGGTGTCAATACAGCCTCAACACCCCAAAAGAATGTGCCCTTCTTCCCTTTCCTGTCTGCTGCAGTGTCTTTTTAAAGGGTGAGTGGAGAAGGTGAACCCCTGGAATGGAACTTAGATTCTGGAGTGTCGAATGCAACGGACTGGAACGGACCTGCAACACAGGCAGAAGCAGAGGTAGATACACAGGACATAACATCATCTCAATAGGCTGATGTCTGTCCTTTTCACTTGGCTATGAAAACTCCTTGATTTTTGTTCTTCTTTTTTTTTTTTTTTAACCTGAGGTTACTTGTTTGTTTATAGAAGCTGGTAATTATCACCTAATTGTCATTTAGGGACTGATAAGTAAAAACAGAATGAAAGGACTTTTCGTTTGTTTTTCCTATGATTGCATTTGGCTAAATATGGCCTCCCAGGTTCAATCCTCACAAGACAAGGCATGACTGAAGTGCCCCTGAGCAACGCAACTAATGCCCCAATTGCTCCCTGGGTGCCGTAGTTTGGGGTTGCCCTCGCTCCAGGCAAGTGTGTTCAATGACCACTAGTGTTCACTAGTGTGTGATTCACTGCACCGATGGGTTAAATGCGGAGGTCACATTCCTCTCTGTGCAAGCACAGTAGGCATATAGTTCACTTTCATTTTACTGTCACAATGTAAACCTCACACCTTAATAAAACCACCTCAGCTATTCATGTCCTTATTTTACTCCAAGTTTCTACGTATCTCCTGAACTATTAGTAACTTTGTGTTAATGTCAAGTCAGATACAGAGAACAATATACTGAAGTCTGAGTTATAAAGCCCTTGTTTTGTATTAGACACCTACGTAAAGAATACCCTGTTTACATTATAAACAGAGGGTAGTCAGTGAATATGGCTTCTAAGTTAAGCTAAGTGTGCTTTCACTCTGCATTAGCACTATATGCACATATGTTTGTCAAAATCCTGCAAGACAAGATTATATTGAAAGCCTCACAGTCATTCTGAAAGTACTAAGGAAAATGACCATGGGTTGTCACAGGATGTTGTAGAAACCTCAGACTTCTGTTATTGTGCTCATAACATACAAGTCTCACTTACACTTACACTTACTGCATAGTTGTTTAAATATATAATGCTCATATATACGATATAAACATATGTATGTATATATAAATATATGCCCACTTGTACAAAGTCCCGTAAGTGTTTTCAGCGAGGAGCTTCAAGAAAGTACAGACTGCAATCATTATCCACTGGAGCAGGGAGCTGAATGGTGCTGTAGGTAGCTGAAGAATCATCTCCTATAGCTGGACCAGCTAAACTATACACAGCTGACATCTCATAATACACATGGCAAATGTCCTCCTTGAAAGAGTGTGAGAGAAACAGCTTTTAGTTAGCTGCAGTTTAGACAGGGCAAAAAGATAACGTGAAAGACATTATCTGCACATTTGCACAGACATCACTGCTTCAATGCAGGTGCAATATAAATAACTGTGCTACATTTAAACATTAAAAATTAACATTTCTGCATTACATGCAAAATAACTTAACGTCCATGGAGCTCATTGTACACAATTAATTATCATCACCATCATCATCATCAATATTATTATTATTAGTAGTAGTAGTGTGAAAATGAAGATACATTTAATACACCCAGTACTAGTAGTATTCATTCATTCAGTCAGTTAGTCATTAATAGTAACCATTTTATTCTGGTCAGGGTCATAATAGGTCTGGGGCCTATCCCAGAAATATGTAAAATATACCCAGTCAATAACAGGGCACACATACATTAATTTAGTCATTCATTCATTTAAAACTAGGAACAATTTAGCATTAATTTAATGGTACTTAAAATGATCAATACCCAACCTGATATAAACAGCTTGATATATTCTTGGGGGCAGTAGATCTACTTAAACATGTAGTAAAACATACCTGATCAGGTGGTGGATGTGAAATTTGGTTTTCAGAAGCAGGTGGTTTCAAAGCTAAATCATATAGAAATTCATGCTGAGACCAAACAGAAACATACTTCAAGTATTTTATCATACATTCTAGCTGTGTCGTTCTAAACAAAAATCTTCTCTCTTACATGTGATGGATGAGCTGTATTTCTTTCTGTAAAGAATCACAAGAGCTGCAGGAACACAGCACAGCATTAAGACCAGCATCACTCTACAAACAACAAGCAGCTGTCCTGTTAGAAAATATAAAAGTGAAAGAAATATTAATTTCAAAACGCTATAATCTGTATAAATAAAGATATTTTTAATTTATTACCATGTGGGTCTGAAGGATGTTGAGTTTGAGTTGTGGATGATGTTTGTTCATATGAGGTGAACTTATCTGGAAGACAAAAAGATATACATGTGTTTAGAAGAAATTCATGTGCATTTCCTCTTTTTTAAGACAATGTTCAACAATCAAATCTGTATCAAATGATAAGCAAAATCCAGTTTGACTTGATGCTGCTACGTGGTTAAGAGGCAGGTAGAATGGGTAAATGTGTCTGTCAGAGTTTCTGCCCTACAATCAACTGAAGACTGGCTATCAACCCAGGGACCATTGGGAGAGGATATATTACCCCAATGAGATTTAGTAGTAAGATAACTGAATTAGATAATGAGTCAGGGTGAAAAGAATGTAGTTTTCTATTTGGAGTTCTCTGCCTGCAGTAATTGGTATCAAAATGATAGATTCCACAGTATGATAACTTCAGAGCTTTGAATCTGATTGATATCTGGATTGTGTGTAGACAAAGTAAGAACTGCTGTGAAAAATCAACATTTACCATAAGTACACATAAAGCTGTGATACAAACTATCCAGAGATTCGGTAAATTAAGGAGCTAAGGGACAGACAGGTGTCTCAGATGTGTGTTTCTTTTTTTTATTTGATTTTTAATGTGTTTATTGAATCACACTTTCAGTTCCTCTTATATGCATATGGGTCCATTGGACCAGATCTGGTATCCCCCTTTAAGTAAGATCAGTCAGGGGCTGGTGACATCCGGATAATCAAGAACTGTCTCACCTCCTTTTTGGTCTTGGGTCTCAGGCAGGCTGCAGTCTTTAAAATTTGGGAATGTACCTGCCTATGACCCAAGTGGGAGAACAGATACGACCCAATTTCACACTTCTTTGGATTGGCCATGAGCCCGGCCCATCTCAGTGATCTCAGGACCTGAATGTTGCATGTGCATATGCAGTGTGTGGGTGTAAGATTCTGTCCATGAATAGCTGAAATGTTGCCAGGGCCCCAAACAACCCAAAGGGAAGTGTTACACATTGGTATAATCCAAACGGTGTAGAGAAAGCAGTTTTTTCACAGGATAGTGGAGTCACCAGAGGGACCCCAAGAGCGCCAACATATCATGATAAAAATATATATATTTTAAAAATATCATTGAATAACTGTATAACACAGGTAAAAGTGATTTTTCTATTAATTTCTTTTCATAATTGGCACACCAATACTAGGTTAATCAATTCCTGCTGTTGACTGCTGCCACTGTTGGGCAAATGTATTGAATTTAATTTTTACCTCTCAGTTTTTTCCTCACAACATTCAGGATGCCACAAGGACTGTGTGCATGCAGAAGTTCAAATGGGGAGAACCCCATGGAGGCTTGTGGGACTCTCGCACTGCAAATAATTGGGGTTCGAGCCGCACATCTTTTTGAACAAACTTATGAATCATGTTTCAAGCGTTTGGTTAAATCATTACACCAGCCAAAAGACAAGCTTGTTCAAGTTTGAGAAGTTTTGCCCATTTAAGTTTAATTCCTTCTCACACGTCTATAATGTTGCGTTGACTACAATAATAAATGTGTCCCACAGTATCTTATCCATTTAAACCAACCAGTCAGGCACACTGGGGCTGGAGCCAATCCCAGCATCATTGTCAAAGGCAGGGTCGCCAATCCATCACATAACCAACACACTTACACAGGCAATTTAGAGTGACCAATCAACCTAACATGCATACCTTTGAACTGTGGGAGGAAACTGGCGAGAACATGCAAACTTCACACAGAACAAACTGGACCAGGAATCGAACCCAGATTGCCACGCTACACCACCGTGCCACTCTCCCCCAGTATAAAAGACAATATTACCTGAGAAATGTTACCTGTTTTTCTGAGATTAAATACTGTATTATGTAGAAATGTAACTTAAATAGGGTTGTTCAGCCAAGGAACTTTATTTTTCTTGGTCTGTAAAGCACAATTCATATCTGACATTATTAATTAATAAAAAAAAAAGCTTCAAATGTTTACTATAATAATTGTTTGTAAAAACATATATACCAAAAGCATACACATTCCTGAATACAGACATCACTTTGCAATGGTTTGCTGCATGGATGAGTCAGGCATTCGCTATACTCTTGGTGATCTATGGGAGCAGATGAACTGACTGAGCATCCCAGTCTCTTGTGAGCAGACACACACTCACACCTAGAGGCAACTTAGAATGACCGATCAACTTGCATGGCTTTGGACTGTGGGAGGAAGCCAGAGTTGCCTGAAAAAAAACCCACACAAGCATGGGAAGAACATGCAAACTCCACACAGAATGGCCAAGGCCAGGAATCAAACCCAGATCATCTTGTTGTAGGGTGACAGCGCTAACCACTACACCACCTAATTCCTGAATACATATATATGAAAGACTGCAAGTACAAATTTATGAAATCATTTCTAAAAACATGATTTTAGAAATAGGTAGTTGGTTTGCTATGGTAGTTACATGTGCACAACCTTGAGTCAAATATAACAGCACAATGCATGCAGTGGTGTCAGTGCTGATTGGCTGAACAAGACATGCACACAGATTTCTTAAAATATGCACCCAGAAACAGAAGAGCAGTGAATGTGAGACACAGAACCACAGCAGACAGCACTCCAAACACCACCAGTTCTATTTCAGACACTTAAGAGATGATACGGAGGACTACAAACAAAAGTAATTCAGCTGGTTTTAATGCAGATGATAATTATGATTGTGTAAATAAGAGTGAGAAGACAGTAATTTTCTAATTGGAGAGTGCTAAATAGACATTTATGTTTTTTACCTGCAGTAGTTGGTATCACTGTGGTGGCACGGGAAAGCTTAGTAACATCAGAGCTTTGATTCTGAATGATCTCTGGAGCATGTGTAGACAAAGGAAGAACTGCTGTAAGAATCAACATGAACCATAAATACACATGAAGCTGTGATACAATCAAATCATGAATTTATGAGTTGACTTTCAGATATTTAAAAATGGAAATTATATTCATGTATACCTTTACTGACTGTAAGCTTTACTTTAATCATTATGTCGTAGCCCCACTTTTCCACTCCACAGTAATAAACTCCAGAGTCCTTTAAAGTGAGGTGACTGATGGTGACAGAGAAGCTACGTGCAGATGAAGTGTTTATTGCAGTGTATCTTCCTTTAGAGACGGCCCTATCAGCCATCTCAGACTGAATTATGACATTAGTGCATGGATCACGACAGAAGTACATGGTGTGATAGTGATATCCATCAGGGTATTTACAGTAGATATCCACACTGCCTCCTTCTGTTACAGTAAAATCACTCTGAGCCTTGATCTTCACTGTCACACATATCAGGACTAAAAATAAAAAAGATTAAAAAAATAGACAAATATTTTTGCTCTAAGTGTATTTATTAAACAACCACAAAAATAGCACAATTTATAAATTCATAAAAACAAAATCTTGTATCGTTAAAAGTATGTTTATATATCTTTACATTCAAACACAATAAATAATTATTAAGAAAGCAATATTAGTTAATAGTAATAGAAATCTGCATTTATCCAACAGAACAGAGTGATGTTAATAAACATAGTGGATAAATAAATGTTATTCATTTTACCTTGGAAACAGTATGAAGCCTTCAGAAATGTTTGCATTGTATCTTGTATATCAGCAGCCTTCTTCCTGAACTTTATGTATTTTTTTCTAAAATTTTCTCATTGACTTGAGCTACGTGTTGTGTGAGTCTGAGAGATCACTTTTGTTTCCTCACAGTATGCAGGAGGAAGAAGCAGAGATGAAACCGTCACAGGAAGAAGCTTGAAAACATTTTATTCTTATACATGTTGAAGCAATTAAATAAATGTAAATGATTAAATATACTGATTGTGGTTTTTACTATAATGCCTTAAAATGGTGCACTTGTATGGGATCAGTCTATAAGCTGTTTCTTCAATGAGCATAAATGTAAACAGCATCTGATATTTAAATTATATTTAAATTGAGGTTAGAAAATGATGGCCTCTGTCTTTGCTAGTAAAGGAATGTAGTGCCATCTTTTTGTGAAATTGAGGTATTACATTCATGAAGGTAAGAGATGCGTTTTGGCTACTAAAATTTTGTACACCAAGCAATGTTTTGTTGATGGTTATTTTATACTTAGATTAGAAGTAATTCTTATTATTATCAGAAACAAATGTAGCTCATAGACAACATTACATGTAATATTTTTGTTCCACTTATATTGCACTATTTAATTCTGAAGCTTCTCATCCATGAAATTCAGTAGGTGAAATCACAGAACATTTACTTATAATTTAGGAAACATTAGTAGCAGTTGGTAGTCAAGTGATGTGCATGTTTACACTTAAGATTAACACAGTAATGTTCACAATTTTAACAAGTCATTTATACAGTCACTCGTATCACCAAGCAGGCAATTAATAATTTCAAGTGCAAATAATGAAATATTATAAGAAATACTAAACAGAGCATGGTTATAAATAATAAAAAAAAACATGTGGGCCTATGGTTAGGCTTTCTGGATGTTTTTATATTGCTGATACATTTGCCACCACTTGTCCCCTTGGAATGTGTTACTGCAGATTATCATAATGTTCTTATGACTGATCACTTTTATCCTATAATGAAATATTTGTATCCTGATGACTGTGGTCACTTCCAGGATGACTTCACACACATCCACAAGCTACAAGGACTCACTGAAACATTCAACCTTTTTATATATTTATCAGTGCCTGGTAAAATGCACGATGCTGTAAACAAACAAATATTCAGAAACCTATAATCCAGTAACTTGTACAGCGCCTGTACCAACAATAGTTCATCAGTCTCTAACTTTGCTTTGGAAAACTTTTTTACAGTCTAAGGTCAGGCTATAGAAAGTGGGAAATGAACATGCAAAAGCCAAGGAAAACAAAACATTGAAAAATGGTTCAGAAGGTATAAACCAGCCTACAGTGTCAGGACTGTTCGAAAAAAAAAAAAATACAAAACTACAAAAAGACATTCCCTTCTCTAACTCCATAACTATCATAAACATAATCCCTTAATCTTAACGGATATGGCAGTTACTCTCCAACAACCAGTACACAATGATTTACAGTCTATATACAAAATTTCAACAGCTGACAGGTTCAAAGTAGCAAGACAAAATCAGAGTCAGAAAACACATCAAAGGTCAAAACATCAAAGAAAGCAGCAGTTTAAACTGTATCAAGACAGCCAGCAAGACCTCCAAAATAGATTTTCCCCCTTTTCCTTTCCTGTCTGCTGCAGGGCCTTTTTAAAGGGTGAGTGGAGAAGGTGAACCCCTGCAATGGAACTTGGAGGATGGAAGATTCTGGATTGCAACAGACTGGAACAGACCTGCAACACAGGCAGAAGCAGAGGTAGACGCACAAGACGAAATCCAAATCATCACCCATCCACTACAGGACAGTTGTTAAGCTTTTGTTGTACTGTTCAGGCTAATAAAACATCTCCAGTTTGGTCTAAAGGATATTGTTGTAGAAAAATGACTACTTAGTGGAATCTGTTCATAGTGTTGATTGCATTTTGCTAAATATGGCCTCCCATCTTCAATCCTCACAATAGACAAGCCATGACATAAGTGCCCTTGAGGAAGGCACCTAAGCCCCCAGTTGCTCCCTGGGTGCCGTAGTTTAGGGTTTCCCTCACTCCAGGCAGGTGTGTTCACTGCCCCCTACTGCTCACTAGTGTGTATTTTACTGCACAGATGGGTTAAATCCAGAGGTCACATTCCTCTGTGCAAGCACAGTAGGCAAATAGTTTACTTTCATTTTACTTTATATGTTATAATAAGTTCCTACTTATCTCCTGAACTAGTAGTAACTTTGTGTTAAGCCCAAGTCAGATACAGAAAACAATATACTGAAGTCTGAGTTATGAAGCCCGACAACTACATACCCAACTGTGGACAGTACATCTGCATTAGCACTATATGCACATATATTTGTCTAAATCCTGCAAGATATAATAAAAGCCTCAGTCATACTGAAAGTACTGAGTAAATAGCCATGGGTTGTCACAGGATGTTGTAGAAACTCAGACGTCTGTCACTGTGCCCATAACTTACAAGTCTCCCTTACTGATAGTTGTTTAAACATGTGAGCCATATAGAAGTGCAAACAGCTCAAAAAAATTTGTCTTGAAAAAGAAAAAGCAGAATGGGCTTTTTACCTTTGTGTATAATGCAGCCCACCTATACAAAGTCCTCTCACAGTTTTCAGTAAGGAGCAACAAGAGAGTACAGATTGCAATCCTTATCCACTGGAGCAGGGAGCTGAATGGTGCTGTAGGTAGCGAAAGAATCGTCTCCCATAGCTGGACCAGCTAAACTATACACAGCTGCCATCTCATCATACACATGGAAAATGTCCTCCTTGATAGAAAGATTGTGAGAGAAATAGAATTCAGTTACTTGCAGTTTAGACCGGAAGATAATGAAGATGAAGATAATGTGAGAGACATTTGCACTGACATCACTGTTTCAATGCTGGTGCAATATAAATAACTGTGCTACAATCTAACACAATTATGATTATATAAAATAATTGTTTTAATAAGGATTAATAAAGCCGGAGGACAAATGTTAAAAGTCTCCAGCACTTTAGTTTAGATTATTATAATTTAAACTTGTTAATTATTATTATTATTATTATTATTATTGTTATTAATAATAATAATAATAATAATAATAATAATAATAATAATAATAA
>JAOVVF010032101.1:0-11153 GCA_028565595.1 Duopalatinus emarginatus | reverse complement strand
GGCCTACCTGTAATACCAATAACCTTGTAAGTTGCTCTGGATAAGAGCGTCTGCCAAATGCCGTAAATGTAAATGTTTTGCTTGTTCGTGCAACGAAATTCAGATTTCCTTATCCCGACGACTTAAAATCCGAAATCTGCTAATCATATTTAAAATGTAGTTACAGGAAAAACAATTTTGGAATACAGAGTTAAGGATGTAATGTCTACAGCAGCATCTGGAAGTCCTTCTGCCATGTTTAACCCCCGCCTTAGTTGTGTCCAGGTCTGGATTAGCCTTTTTAAACCAGCAGGCACTGCACATCTATCTGTAGCTGAAGCCGGATTGGATTTGCAAAATGTACTGCACGGCACCGGTTGCAACCAAAGTCATTTCTATTGAGTGCAGAAAAAACCAAGTGGTTTTCTCTCCTGCTTGTCTGCATCTCAGAAAGTCATCTTTATTTTTTCCCCTTCGGGCTCTGTCTTAGAAATCTGATCATCTATTCATATCATCTGAATCTTACCCATAATGGCACCTTTTCCACCTTTTATTTTTTGCACTTTACTGTAGGTGTATAATGGTGGATTAAAACCTTCATCCTGAATATCTCATCATTAAGGTTTTATTGACATTAACATTAACATTTCCTGAGTATGGAAAACATATGGTAGGAAAAAGGTTACATTTTAACAGTGAACATGTTCACCCACGTTTTGCTGTTGTTTGAGGCCCCAGGCTATGAAAGAAGACGTACACATTGTTCATCTTGGAAAACTGTCTTGACAGTAATGCCTTGGTGATGACAGAAAGCAGGTTGTAGTAAGCTGCAAGTCTGCAAGATATGCTGAGATTTTTTTTCTCCCAGGTCATCGTCGATTCTCACCAGGGTTGCCATGGCTGTAATGGTCTGGGTGTCTACAAATGTCTACAAATGGCAAGAAATATTCGGTCTAATCCGTCTGAATTAACACAAGCAATGGCAGACAAAAGCGAGGTGTAAGTGTGAACAGTGTAGCTACGATGTGTAGAAATATTGTCTTGTGGTCTAAGATATATTGCAAAGATTGGGAAATGGAAAAGGGGATTTTGGATGGGGGGATTGGAGGTCACAATAATAAAAAGGCACTGCAAATCAGCAATGTGTGCACACCATGGTGTTTTATACCAAGACAAAGATTCTGAGATGTAGCCTGGCCAAGACCTGGCAACACCAACATGATAGTTCTTTACTGCTATGAATTTGGAATGATGGCCATTAAAACACATCTTCTTCAACTCATATGAAGCCACCACAATTGTTTCTGAACTATTGTTAATGCAGCATTATAACATGCTTGGAGCAAAGCAGGGGCATCTCATTACATTAAAAACTGGGGACCGGTGAGGTCGCTGTGGAGCAGTGCATGACATGATCAATAATTCGGTGTAATAGGAAAAGTTTCTTTCTTCATAACAAATATTGCTTCGTGATATATATTACATATGACAACAGTCTCTCTGTGAAGGTCAATACTTCCCCTAGCAGTATTTATTTGGTGATCAGGCTGTCAGTGTTAATCTAACCAAGTTAACAGTCTAAAACATTTGTGCACATGTGCAACCTGCTTTACATAAAACCGGGGGGCACTATAACATTGGCCCCTATTTTGATATCTATCAGCCAATAAAAAATAAGAGATTTGCATATGCCCACTTTAAAATGTTTTATAAACACCTAGCTATTACAGTTCTCTTAACCACTAATAATAACAAAGCTCAATAATGAATCATGTCAACAATTTAATAAAAGTAAAATTACGTTAAATGAATTCATTCATGCACAAGTAGACGTCGGCAAAACATCCATTAAGTTTGCCCAGATAAAAGTATTTTTTTAAAGCAGTGAACGTCACTGGTCAGTCTGTTTTGTTTAGTCTGTGTGTAGGTTGTGTTTTGGCTGTAGGTTAAGGCACGGAAAGTTTGGACCACAGTGTCTCCATTTCTGCTAACTCTTGCTTTATGTGTGCATTCATGACTTCATAGATGAGGTGTGTTTGCGTTCGGATTCATTGAGCAAGTAGGCGTGTGTTTGCGTAGTTACACTGACAAGTGCCCTATTAGGCTTTCTGTGCAGAAGGTTATCATAGGAAATTCATCAGAAATTGCCTGGATTGAAAACAAATACGCATTTATGAAGATTCTTGTGGTTTTGATCCAGTAGCATGACTCAAAACTTGATAAACAGCTATCATCTGCTTGCTTACAAGGCCACATTCCATGACGAGCTAAGATGCCAGAGATGGAAGTCCAGATCTCTGCTTGAACCAGATCAGCATTTGTACTCTATTAAATCTCTGCTTCTTAGCTATCAATCTTTTTCACGTTTTACGTTTCCCCGACTGGCGCCGAGAAAATATCTCCCTGAATACACTTCGCCACTGCCAGCGGTGACTCATCACCCCGATCTGCAAAGTGTGTCAGCGTGTCGAGACCCGAGTGTGTTTCACAGGCGTCGTCCATGAGGTGATGGGAAAATTGGCCCCACGGCTGTTATTTAATCTAGTAAATCAAAAACTGCGCTCCAGCTTAGAGATGGATGCTACATTATGTTGCATATTGGATGATTCTGTTCATCATCCATGGCACAGTACTGGCTCCAGTAAACGTGAGGCTGTGTAGTGGGTCCAAGTATGTCCGTCAACCACTAGTAAAAGACTGTTCCAGTTTAGACATCACAAATCTCTAATGGTTTTAATATGAAGGATATGAACCAGTAGCATTGCTAGATGTAATGATAACTATGTCTTCACTCAATGACAGTTATTTGACTTTTGTCTCCTCACATCCGTCTTAACTTGTGATCAGAGTATTAAAAAAAAAAAGGGAATGAATGGTTCCTCCTAAAGTGTCTCGAGAGTTTTCCTTAGAGTTAAAGCCAGTTCTGAAGAATGTTATTCATACCAAACTCCCAAACTCAGCTGTCACATCGAGCAGCTGTTTAATCTGGAAAAAAAAACAAAAAACCAATTATGATCTCATCATATCAGCAAGCCCCAAAAATCCCACAGTTCAAACTAAACTTCGAAATGTCCCTTGTGGACGTGCTAACAATCCTTTGACCTTAAATACATACACCGATCAGCCATAACATTAACACCATGGAGGCATGGACTCTACGACACTTCTAAAAGTGTGCTGTAGTATCTGATACCAACATTTTAGCACCAGATCCTTTTGTGGATCTTCTGTGGAACTGAACCAGATGAGCCTTCAACCACACACACACATCAGTAATCCTTGGGCAACCATGGGGCAGCCGTGGCCTAGTGGTTAGGGAACCAGACTCATGACCGGAAGGTCGCGGGATCCCCACCCAGGGCACGACACGACTGAGGTGCCCTTGAGCAAGGCACCTAACTCCCCTAACTGCTCCCCGGGGCCTGTGGTTTAGGGCTGCCCCCCCCGCTCCGGGCAAGTGTGTTCACTGCCCCCTAGTGTTCACTGGTGTGTGTGTGTTTCACTGCACGGATGGGTTAAATGCGGAGGTCACATTCCTTTTGTAAAACTGCAAAACACAGTAAAGCAAAATAGTTCACTTTTATTCGAGAAGACCTTCTGTTTTGGACATGTCCTGATCCAGTTGTCCATACACCACAATTCTGTCTTTGTCTAAATTACGTAAATCCTTATGCTTGCCCATTTTTCCTGCTTCTGACACATTAAATTTGAAAACTAATAACTAATATATATCCCACCCCTTGAAAGGTGCCCTGGATCAACCGGCAAGACTCAACTGTAGTGCTCTTGAACAAGGTACCTAACCCCAAACTGCTCCCTGGGTGATGCAGATAGCGGATCTGGGCACGTGTACTTACCGCCCCCTAGTGTGTATCTGTGTTTTACTGAATAGATAGGTCAAATGTGGAGGTCAGTTTCAATGCTCAGTCATCAAAAGAGCAGTTCACTTCACTTTCACTTTCAGTAATCAATAGTTCCATGCTTCAATGTATCAGTTCACCTGTCCGTGGTTTTGTAGTTTTAACATTACACCAGAACAAAGCGTTCGATTTTACAGATCTTCCAAATAGAGTCTAAATATCAGTCTTGCATACGGAAATCTAAATCAGGCTTTCAAAGGACAGCCTATGTGACTCCGATGCAGGTGTGCTTCAGCAACATCTGCACTTGGGTGGACAGAGATGTCCTCTTTTGTCCTGCTGTGCTTATAAAAAAAGGATAAGGACTACACCATCCATGTCCTCATTAAACCCCTTGTCTTGTCTTGTCTTGTCTTGTCTGCTTGACTCTTGTCTGGCTGTTTGTCCAACATGCTTTGCTTGTGATATCAAGGAAATGATTACTGCTGCTTGGACAGTGTGGGTCAACGGCCTGTCCAGTGAATTGGACCAGCTGTTGAAAGACGTTAAAAAAAGGAACATTTGATATAAGGCTAAAACAGACCCAATTCTGCTTTCAGCAACTGTTATTGTCCCAGGAGGCATGACACCAATCCTCCAGTGGTGGGCTCTTTTCCAAAGTAATTCAGAGTAATTCAGCACACCAAGCAGCTGCACGTCCTGGTGTGGACAAAATAAATAGCGAATACAAGAAAGGATAGAAGTGAATAAAGAAACGAGGCCTTTGACTCCTCCATACACTAATTTTTCAAGTTTCAAATTAAAGCTAATAGGTTTTTTAAGCTCTTTGCTAATAAATATTTTAGATATATGGGTTGCATACTACCAATATTTAGTAGTGGATCAATAAAACTAGTTACATAGTCTTAGGATTTTAATTTTTTTTTAGCATTTTTTTTTTATAAGGGCAGTGGCTCAATGGTTAAGGCATTGGATTACTGATTAGTTGGGAGTTCAAGCCCCAGCACCCAGCACCACCAAGCTGCCACTGTTGGGCCCTTGAGCAAGGCCCTTAACCCTCTCTGCTCCAGGGTTGCTGTATTATGACTGACCCTGTGTTCTGACCTTCCTAACAAGCTGGGGCATGCGGGAAAAGAATTTCACTGTGCTGAAATATATATGTGACATAAAATAAGGCTTCCTCTTTATTTCATTTATTTATACTTTATGTAACCAGAATAAATTCTCACTGAGATTAAAAATATCTTACAGAAGTGTCTTGGCCAAGACTGGCTGCATCAAAACTAACAGGGTTCCAGACAGGATCGAGAGATTTTGCACCTGACTCCAAGAGACAGGAGCCGCTTGCTTAAACTTCTACTCCACCCCCCACCCCCCATCAGTACGAGCATCTCCTTCAGTAAAAAGGTCTGTTAACCAAGCATGGGGCAGCTTCATTCTCGCCCCAATTGACGCATATGTTAGCACTTGTTTCAGTTCAATTTCTGATCATAAAGTGCAATAATAACTCTATGGAGATAAATGGGACAGTGAGCAGGCTTCCCTATGCTTGTACAACATCCTAAAAAGATATATATAAATACGAATATTATACCTGTCAAATATCAGCATTTGTTTAATTTGTTCACTTATGAAAAGTAATCAGTATTTCAACAGAAAGGAACTGAGAAATTGATGATTACCTGTAGAGTAGAGTAGACTCTCGACTCTACACTTATAAGATCTTGTCCTGAATTGTACGTGTTTCTGTCCTGCTTACGGGTTCCTCTTCTGCCTCCATCGAACTCACCAACGACAATTCCTATCTCGATGATGTCATAGTCACAAGCCCCCAATCCACCAATCAAGAACTGTCTTCCTGTTCTGCCTCTCCAGAGTACTAATCTGATTCACCTGTTTCCTGTTATCTCACCTACATAGACCTGTTTTGCTCTGTTCGCTCTTTCTATCTTGCTACTTATTGCCATCTCTAGAACTTTTGCTGTTTTGGGATTTACATGTATGAACTCTGAGCTGTTTTTTGGTTTTCCGCTTTGTCTTTTCCATTGGTTTTGGTCTCTTGATTGTTTCATTTTTCCTGTTTGAAATTTAGAAAGTGAACTATTAGCCTACTGTGCTTGCACACAGAAGAATGTGACCTCCACATTTAACCCATCCGTACAGTGAAACATACACACACCAGTGAGCATTAGGGGGCAGTAAACACACTTGCCCGGAGCGGGGAGCGGTTGGGGGGGATTAGGTGCCTTACTCAAGGGCACCTCAGTCGTGTCTTGCCCTGTGCGGGGATCGAACCTGGGACCGATCACTGGTCACAAAATTCCAAATCCCTCAACACGAGAACCCCCCCCAATTATGGTGGGGTGTATATTTGTATATATATACCCTCACTTTGGTCACTGTATACACTCAAGTACCAGAGGAACTGTTACAAACTTAAAAAACGGCTACAAAATGTTGACCTTAAATATATGTTGACTCCATAATGGTATGGGGTTTGTTTAGCTATGGGACCCCTGGTACATCTATAAACATCTCTGACAGGTGAACGCTATGTGTTCTATTATATCTCTCGAATAGAAACATTTAACCAAAGCTGTAAGTTGTCTCTAACACAATAATTCATCTCTTTAGACTGCTGCCATTTCTTTCCCCAAAACATCAATCTTTCGAAACTTTCTAGCAAAAATAAGCTCTTTGTCATCATAAATATATGCTGTAGACAAAGCACCTTTTTTCTTGAGTCGACTTCCACCTTGTAATTTGGACACGAGCCTGTTGTGATTAAAGGGACTAATGCAATGACACGCGTGCACGTTTCCATTAACCGACCTTCTCTAGACCACAAAAGAGTGCGGCGGATGAAGAGCTCTGGGTCAACAACAATAACATCCCTCTCAACAAAAGGAGCTCGGCGATAATGACGGGTTTGCGGCTCTTATTAGGGCACTTAAGAGCTCGAAGTGTGATAAGATCAAAGAGGCCTGTCATCATGCACATGCACACAACCACACCCGTTCTCAGAAACATGCCGGCAGAGGAGTTTCTGTGCTGTTTCTCCGTTGCCATGACTTCTGTATAGGGCTTGCATAAATTACATGACTGATGCATTCAATAGGCAATAGTCGCCTCTCTGGGGAGCTGCCAACTAGGGCTGGAAAAGGAACGAAGATGCCTTTGTTTGTTACAAATACCTTATGCCACACTTTTCCTCACATATCCCAGGATACAGCACCCCTGGAGCAAAGACGTTTAGGAGCCTTGCTCAAGGGCCCAACAGTGGCAGCCCTGAACTTGAACCATCACCCTTGCAGTCAGTAACCTAGTGCCTTAACTGTTGACCCACCACCACTCCAGACAGGTAGACGTCCAACTGTACAGTCAACAGAAGTGAAATCGGTTGTGAATTCAGTTCCAGTGTATAGGAGTGGTTTTGGAGCCGTAGGTTGCACATCACTATCCAATCCCATGGAGCAGGAGCAGATCATTTCTGTACATCTGTGCATCACCGTGACCTCTATGGAGAAGGAATAGGGAGCTGGCCCCTGACCGCGCTCTAGGCAAGTGTGTTTACTGCCCCCTGGTGTGTGTGTGTGTGTGTGTGTGTGTGTGTGTTATGGCGGGCAAATACTGTTTGCAAGCACAGTAGGTCAATCACTTTACTTTCTCTTGTTTCCCATCCAAAGATTGATTAAAAAACCTTCATCCCTTGAAGTCCCATGAAGTCTTTTGTGTGTTATTTGAGAATCTAGCCACCTGTCAATAATAATGTTAATAATAATATTTTTGTTCCACTTCGCTGGCTGTATTAAACACAGTTGTTGTGCTGTGCTCATGAAAAGCTCATGATGTACCCTTAAGGGGTATCACACAAAGACAAGCATTTTTATCCTTATGTGCACTCTTCTGAAAAGACAGGAGCTTGCCCATATGTCAGAATGTGCGTTGTCCTTACATAAATGTCATCAGGATTCAATAAAGCATTGTGCAGCTATGTCAACAAATTTCACTGGAATCAAGGGGGCTAGAAAAAGTTGCCCTTTTAGTGTGAGTATAGATCAGTCTCTATTTTTTTTCCTTTTTTTTTTTTTACACAGAGCCAACTTGCTTATAAGGTAACATTAGTATCAATTAGACTGCACGAGAACCTACAGGAGCTTTTGGTAATACGAGGTGACCAGGCATGTCGGAATCAATCTGCAGTCCTGCGGTATCCCATTAGGCAGGGTTGGGGTTGGTAGCAGGCTAAGAGCTTGTCAAGAACTTCATCCTAGTTGGGTTTAAAACTGCAAGTCTGTTCCAGCCAGGTTGTGTTTTAGAGGACAGCAAGTCCTTGATTAGTGTGAAAAAGCCTGACTTGTTCTTTTAGCATGACGAAAGCAGACGATGATGATAATATCATTCAGCACCCATCAGGTCACAGTGAATGAGTTTACACAAGGCATAAGGAGGCATGTTGTTTCACTGATGATTTATATAGCGGGTCAAATTCCTACGCAACATGCAGTTTATAATGCTGTGGCATTTAAAAAAAATTAGACTTTACATATGGAAACTTACAGTAGGTCATATACAACAAGGTCGTTTTGATGTTCAAGTAGCTTTGCAACTTGCTATGATTTATTTATATGATATATTATTACTATTAGGATTTTTTTTAAACTACAAAACCACTGAGAAGTGAAGTAAATAACATTGATTATCTCATTACAATAGCACCTGTCAAGGCGATATATTAGGCAGTAATTGAACAGTCAGTTCTCAAATGTGATGTGTTGGAAGCAGGAAAAATGGACAAGCTTGAGATTCTGAGTGACTCTTATAAGGGCCAAATTGTGATGATTGGACGACTGGGTTAGAGCATCTCCAAAACCGTAGGTCTTGTGCGGTGTTCCTGGTATGCTGTGGTTAATACCTACCAAAAGTAGTCCACGGAGTAAGAACTATTGACCCAGAAACAGGGTCATGGGTACCCAAGGCTTACTGATGTGTTTGGGGCGTGAAGGCTAACCTGTCTGGTCTGAGATGATCCACAGAAGGATCTGTTACTAATGTCCGAGTTCTGAGTTTATGCTTATTTTAAAAAAAAAAAGTTTGCTTGAACTGAGGGAGTTACTGAGTTTTTATTCATTTATTAATTTATATATACATATTTTACCATTACAGGGGTCATTGAGTGTTAAAAGTTTTATAACCCTTGAAGATATCCATTATCATAGAAAAGCCATTAAAGTTACTATTAGATTAGATCCTCAGAGACGTTCTGCTCGATACGCCATTAGGTTGAAAAGTTAACTTCAAACCTAAATTCAAGTTGCATTCGGAGACACGCTGGGCGTAAAGCCGCAGTCTACAACCTCCACAATCTTGCCTGAAAAGCCGATTCGACAATAAGTGTCTTGTGTCAGGTTAGTTGACAGGCTCATTTGTTTACACCAGCAGGGGATTTGAAAAATACCACGGAGTAGAGAAATGAATAAACCAAGGCAGAACACTTAACTATAAATATACCACTTTGTTCAAAAGGAACAGAGGAGGGCAAAGTACTGAGGAATTACAAGTGAACTTACAGATAATATGTCAAAATCATCTTCAATTACTCAAGTGGGAGTATGCCTTAAAACTTAAAATTACGCCTTAAAGCATGATTCAGTCAATACATGAGGTTAGACTACGGTTCTCATATGGTTAGTTTATAAGAATGTTCTCTCATCGTGTAGAGAAGTAAGTGTTGATAAGCAGAATGTTGTCATAAGGCTGTTAGAGGAACATCAACGCAATCAAATTTCAACTTCAAAGGTTCTCACAATATAAACATTAGAACAATGTTCATTAACCAAAGCTTGGTTTTTAACACCACCAAAATGTTTTAGGAACCAAAAATTGTTCGGTGGGTTGCTGGTCACACAACTCTAAAACAACTCATTTTACACAGTTTGCCAATTACTGATCAGATGTTAATTGTTTACTAACATTCACCATCAACTAATGTTTGACTTGCTGCCTCAAGCCAATCATATTAGCTACTGGAAGGTATGCTAGTCAAACCTAGCATTAGGGAAAAAAAAAACAAAAAACAAGCTTAGTTTAAATAGCTAACTCACCTCATCAAGCTTTTTCAAATAAGTTGTTCATGCCTTCTTGGTGTGCAGAGGATATATACACACACCACTGGACCGTTCAACATGAAGTATGGTGTTCATTGCCTATAAAATATTTCACAAAATGTCCATGCCTGTTGGAAGGCCTAGCAAGTATTAGACTGGTGTACCAATTTTTAATGGTACCTTAGTGTATATTAGTTACTGGATATAGCGCCTTTCAAGACACCCAAGGACACAGTCCAATCACCAGTCAACCAACACACACTGGCGAGAAGCAGCAGCCAATCACGCACCGGGTAGCCTCAACCTGGAGTGACTGTCCACCTGGAGGACTGCATTGGGCAGTAGGGGGTTCACCCATGCCAATCCATATCTGGGCATATAAACCATGCATACAATCATACACATTCCTTCATACACCAGGGTAATTTAGAGTAGTCAATTTAGCTAACCTCCATGTTTTTGGACTGTGGGAGGAAACTGGTTCATGCCTTTGTTACTTAAGTTAAGTTGGATTATTGTAATGCCTTGTTGTCTGGTTTTTTCATAGGTGCATAAACAAACGGCAATTAGTCCAGAATGCAGCACACAGAATCCTTACTAGAACCAGGAAATATGAACATATCACCCCTGTCTTAGCCACACTGCACTGGCTCCTTGTCAAATTTCGCATCGACTATAAAATATTACTACTGACGTATAAAGTAGTGAACGGTCTCGCGCCACAGTACCTTAGTAAATTTCTAGTCTCTTACGATCCTCCATGCCTACTTCGGTCAAAAGGTGCAGGCTATTTGCTGACACCTTGAATTACGAGGGCTACAGCAGGGGGCAGATCCTTCTCTTATAGAGCCCTACAACTATGGAACAGCCTTCCGATTAGTGTTCGGGACTCAGACACAATCTCAGTCTTTAAATCTAGGCTTGTTTAGTCAAGCATATTCTTCATAGTTTTTCTGTAGTTCAAGGCATAAAGCTGGAGGGTTCATTGTTATAGAGTGTTTTGGTAAACTGGGATGTTTGGATGTTGTCACCCCCCCCACTCTCACGCGTTCACTCAGGTTTGATAACGGTGGAGTGGCTGGTTGCCTTATGTCCCAGGGCGCCCGCATGTCTGTGTCACCTGGTTCTCGCTTGTAGTTATGCTGTCTTAGCTAGTCTGCCGGAGTTTCTGCTTGCTCTCTGCACTCCTTGTATTTAAAGTGACCAT
>JAOVVF010032100.1:0-11157 GCA_028565595.1 Duopalatinus emarginatus | reverse complement strand
TAAATAATAGATTTGGTGGCATTGTAACGGTTTTGTAGTTTTAATGTTACAGTGTTACAGCTGATTGAGATGAATTCCTGAATCCACACACACACACACACACACACACACACACACCATTTATCATATGCTGTGTGCTCACTAATGAATAATATTTGCAAACTCATCACTCTGCATTAACAAGATACTGAAAGTCACCTTGTGGGAAAAAAAAAACAACTCTCTCTCGCTCACACACACACGCACATGAAAAACAGTTTCATTCATGTTTACAACAAACTGAAAAAAACAAAGAGGTGCAAAAAAAAAAAGGAGGAGAGCAAAAGAGCGAGCGTTTGAAAGGAGAAGACGATAAGATGAAAGGGAATGACATGAGTTAGATAGGAGGGGTGTAAACTGGCCTGTCATCACATTTTCTCACACACACACACACACACACACACACACACACACACACACACACACGCCTTCATCTGCTCTCGCTTTTCCTTACACAAATGGTGAGAAAATGAAGGATGAGTACAGCAGCGTTAAGAGGATCAGATGAATGAAAGTGTAAATCAAAGGTAAATGTCTCTCTCTCTTTTCTCTCTCTTCTCCTCACTTCATCAGTTCTGTAAGCCTTGTTGGCATGACTATAGACGGTGATGCCTCTCTCTCTCTCTCTCTCTCTCTCTTTCTTTTTTCCCAACCTTCTTAAACATCTAGGCATAAATGACCTGCTTTTACCCGCAATCCCTCTCTATTTCACCCGTAATCCCATACATAACAAAAGGAGGATGATGACAGTGCTGGTCGTCTTGCCTACACAGTCTCTTATAAGACGTCTAGCATTTTACCATCAGGAGAAATTATCCATAATTCCACCTGGTTTTCACCATGATTCTATCCAGTTGGACCCATATGTACAAAACAAGTCAAATAAAAGGAGGTCAATGTGGATGTAAAGTGAATATTGGGTCCTCTTTAACTGTCTGAAACAACAATAAAGATTATTAATGATGCATCCTGATTACATCCATGAAGCCATACAAACATACTTATTGTATTTACACAGAACTTTACCCAAAATTTACAACAAAAGTTGGAATACTTGGAATGCTGACTTGGAATTTCGCACTATTGTCTTCCAACTATATTCAAAAATCTACCTATTTTTTAAAAAAATGTAAGCTATTAAAAATAATTCATAATATTGACAATTAATTATGAATAATTTCCCCCATCTTTACCCAAATTGTACACAACATAACCCAGGATCTCAACCATTTCTAGCTATACTATTGTTTACTATTTCTAATTTTACCAATATTTTCAGAACTATAATTCCACTCAATTTTACCCACATTTCCACCTAATTCTACTCATAATTCCACCAATTGGTAGCTATAATTCCACCCAATTTTACCCACATTTCCACCTAATTCTACTCATAATTCCACCAATTTGTAGCTATAATTCCACCCAATTTTACCCACATTTCCACCTAATTCTACTCATAATTCCACCAATTGGTAGCTATAATTCCACCCAATTTTACCCACATTTCCACCTAATTCTACTCATAATTCCACCAACTGGTAGCTATAATTCCACCCAATTTTACCCACAATTATGCCCAATTCTACTCATAATTCCACCAATTTGAAGCTATAATTCCACCCAATTTTACCCATAATTACGCCCAATTGTACCCATTATTCCACCGATTTGTGCACATTATTTCACCAATTTGTACCTATAATTCCACATAATTCTACCCACAATCCCACCTAATTGTAGTCATAATTCCACAAATTTATACCCACACTTCTAGTTTTTCATTAATTCAAATGTAACACTATTTCAACCTGATTTAATCCATACCTATAATTTTACACAATTTTACTCACAATTCTGCCCCACTGTACTCATAATTTCACCAAACTGTACCTATAATTCCTCACAGTTGTACCCACAATTCTACTCAATTGTACTCATAATTCCACCAATCTGTACTTATAATCCCATACAATTATAATTTGTACCCAGAACCAACTTATGTGAAATTGTTTTACCAAACTTACACATAATGTTAAGTGATTTTGTGTATAATAGTTTTTTTTTTACTTTATACATTCTCACCTTATTCTAGGTGTAATTTCTATAATTATCTATAATACAGGTGTCTGAAACGTAAGGGTAAATCTAGCACACTTTCTAAAGCTTTTGTTTGTAGTGGTTGTTGTCTATTTTGTATAATTCTTGCCAGGGATGTCCATCCCCATAATTTTACAAATAGAGTCATGTTTTATTCACATGTATATTTTACAGTAAATCCACGTGAGTCATCAGTACACAAAGCATCACATTATGACTAACGTTGGTGCCGTGACCCGGATCCTTCACGGGGATTAATGTCAGTTGCCTACCATATTTTGCTTCGTAGAGGTGGATACATATACTGGACGAAATAACCTTGACCAGGGCAAGACTGCAACACAGCATATCACTCTGCTGCAGACTACGCACTGCAGACAAAATGGATTATGTTTGTCATGTCGTCAACCAGGCCATAAAAGAGAAAGCAAGCACACACACACACACACACACCTACTTCAATCGTATTTTGGACATGAGTCCAGTCAATTTTACCCATAATCACACATAATTATTTCAGTAATCAATTCAGTAATCATTTAACAGAATTCAAATCATTTTACACATTTTACACACATCTACCTGAATTTGTCTATAATTTCTTTAATTATATATTATATATCCTAATAATTAGAATTTATGTATGGGTAGAATGATGTTACTGTTCAGTTCTAATCATAATTTTGGTTTATTTCAGGGTCGTTGCTATGTTCAAGTGACCAATAACCCATATATATTTTATGAAAATCCCATTTGAGATTTATTTCCCCTTTCCTGTTATTATAACCTTCACTTTCCTGCAAAGGCATTTTTTTCTAGGACTTGTGTCTATTCAGCTACAAGAGCATTAGTGAGATCGAATACTCGTGTTGGGTAAGGTATGACGTGCAGTCAGTGTTCCAGGTCATCCCAAAGGTGTTCAATTATACTAGTATTTCACAATTATTAACAACTTAATAAATAAAATTCCGCATGGATAAATTCAACTTTAAGCCACAACTATCCAACTGTCAGTTTTACTCATATTTCCACCTATTTCCCTCCATAATCTGAAGTGAGGACTCTCAAGTTCTTCCATTTTTCAACTATAACACGATATAATCATGTCTTCATGGAGCTGTGCTTTATGTACAGTTACACTATCATGCTGAAAAAGGCTTGGACCTTTTTATTTCCAAAGAAGACAAACTATAACGCTACAGCATAATGTTCAAAGACATTGTGTATAATTGTGTCTGTCTTATTTAGAGGAACATATGAGTGTGATGGTCAGGGGGTGCACATACTTTTGGGCATATAGCATTTTTTTAACAAAAACAAAACAGGGCAGCTTTTTATACCTAGTTTTAAAGAAAGAACAAAGTGAAGTGAATTTATTCAGCTGCCACATGGTGGTCATTATTATTAACTACCAACAAAAACTCAAAGGTTTACAGTTAAATATGGACATTTGATAATTTAATATTAAATTTGTGCATAAACTATTATGTAACTATGCTAAACTGAAATAAAGTTTATCAAAATAAAGTTTATAAAATAAAGTCATTTATTATATATATATATATATATATTTTCAGGGGTGCATGTAACACTGGGGCTGCTGGGTATTGTAGTCCTGACAATAATTCCATTTGTTCTTGTCCATAATTCATAAAAAATACATAGTGATTATGTTGGCCATATGGACTTATCTTAACCATCTGCCATTATTAGTCCAACCATATTAGATTTTTACCCATAATTCAGCACACTCAGTCACACTAAGTCGGACTAAGACCAGCTCCTTCTGTCCATTGCTCCAATCTGCAATCCTGTATATGACAGCATTTATAGCATTTGTGTGATTTGTGTGTGTGTGTGTGTGCACATATGTGAGTCTGAGTATGTGTGTGTATGCGCGTGGGTGCGTGTAAAAGATTAAAAAACGTAGCTATAAAAGTCATTTCACATTGCTTTGTCCTTCATATTGATGACAATCAATTTCAGTAAACACACACACACACACACACACAAATAATTCTTTCACGGTTTCACAGTCATGGGATTTTACACCACATTTTAAACGCTGACTGGGTGCACAGCCTTACTGACACTGCTTCACACCATTAGTTTTGCACAGGGGCTGCAAGGCCAATGTATCTAACACGTAATGAAACTGATCATAGTGGAGCTGTGTTATCATTTACCATTATCAAAAACAAGGGTAGAATAAGGATGACACCCAAAAGCATCAAGGAATAATAGAGACAATAATCTAACGTCCAATATGGCTATAGATTACAGTAAATCCACTACACAAAGCAAAGATTCATCATGGCCATTCTGATATGACTAATCTAAAACAGTTGGTTTTACTCATTATTTCACCCAATATTTATTAATAATTTCACTCAATTGTTTCCAGAATTCCACCAAATTGTGTCCATAATTTCTTATTTTTTGTTAGAACTTAACCAAAAATTTATCCATAATTACACCCAGTTATATACCTGTAATTCCACCAAATTTTGGCCACAATTTCACACAGTTGTACCTTTAATTGGGCTATATGTCTCCTTAATTTTACCAGTAATTCTACCCATTTTACTCCATAATTTGAGGGCAGGACTGTCAAGTTCAGTGGGACCACCCAATTTTAGTCATAAAATTACCCATAATTCCAACCACTCAAAATTTACCCATAATTCCAACCAATTGTATCTATAACTCCACCATTTGTACCTATAACTGCTTCTACTTTGGGCCACAAGTCTCCTCAATTTTACCCATAATTCCACTTACTTCCCTCAATTATTTAAGGACACGTTTCTGTGCAGGACACTTGAGTTTATGAGTAAAACTGGGTGACCCCACTAAAGTCAACAAATATTTTCTCCCACTTGTACTCAAAATTCCACCGAGTTATTTATTTTCTCACCCAATTTTATCAAGAATTTGACCCAGTTTTTCCCATAATTCCCATAAGTTTTGCCCAACCTTACTCGAGGTCTCACTCATTTTTATCTATAATTCCACCATAATTTCGTCCACTTTGGACCATGTATCTCATCCATTGTACCCATAATTCCATTTCCCTTCACACTTTAAGGTCAATGCCTTCCAAAGCCTGCAACAAACGATAATGGAGATAGACATCTGGAGTGGTGGTGTGTCAGCGTGTGTGAACCTATAGGCAAGGCAGAATCTGCCAAGAACCTATAATTGAATTGTTTTCTGTCTCTGTCATCATACAGTGTTTCATCTGAAGGCACACCGGTCAAAGAAAATGCAACTGGATTACAGATTATTCTAGTTCAGTGTGGAAATCCAAAAACACGACCGTGTAAATATGCCTGTCAGTTTCCTGCAGTTCTCTACAGTCATGCAAGTTCTCTACAAAGGCCTCAACATGCTGGAAAATGGCGATGCAATTTGTCCGTTCAATGCCAGAACTTTAGCAGAGCCAGAAACAAGGTCCTGACTTCAAAAAACTCTGGTTCTTTTCTTTGTTATCTGAAAAAAAGCCACCTTCACAATAACAGAAGGCAGGCTTTCATTTAAATGTTTACTCTCAGTAAACAGTGGGAAAGATGCTGAGTTCAAGATGGTATCCTCCCAAGAGTGTCTAAGGCAAAACTTACTATTTTGAAATCGTTCCTACACATTTACATTTACAGCATTTGGCAGGCGCTCTTATCCAGAGCGATTTACAAGGTTACTGGTATTACAGGTAGGCCAACATAGTGTTAGGAGTCTTGCCCAAGGACTCTTATTGGTGTAGCACAGACTGGCTGCCCAGACCGGGAATCGAACCCAGGTCTCTCACATGGGAGCCAACGATGTTACCACTGTACTACACAAAGCACTGACTGGTATTGAGGACTTCCAGGGACACCAAGGACAAGTACCAATGCTTCAATGCTTTTTGTTTATTCAAGTGGTGTATCACATGTTCTAATGGTGGCAAACCACTTCACCATTGCCAAAAATGCGAGCGAGTCAATTGAATTTCTCAGGTGATACGAAGTTGATAATCCACAGACTCGCCATCTCAAGCGTGGTCATCTCTTACCAGTTCGCTCCGTTTTCCGCCCTTAAAAAGCTACCAAGAGCAGGTTTAGCAGATTCAAATGATATCTGCATCCTTGCTGCTTATGTTTGGTGATATCCGAGACTCCCGGTGGATGTGACGTTCAAACAAGACCCTGTAGTTGTTGACCGCAGCAGCTACATAAAGGCTTTGATGTCTCATCTTCCCGAAGCTGCGAATACAGCACAACAGCTTGCTGTCAAAACAGCGACGATGCTTAAGCGAATGTTGGAGCTCGCATTTTTTTTGGCAATAAGAGAGAAATGAAAAGCTTGCAGACAAAAGGGAATCAATAGCTCGATTCATCAGCAGACACATAATTACATGTTACAGGAATACAAGGGTAGTGAGAAAGTGGTGCTTCAAACAGTATCCTGTAGAGCAGGATGTCAAACTCAAATACACAGTGGGCCAAAAATGTAGCCGCGGGCCAACGTTAAACAAATGAACCTTTTAATATGGACCCATACAAGTTTTGCTTTAACATTGAATATGGAGCAAGCAACACTTATATAACTTAATATTGCAGACATGCAAATGAGCGGGGGCTTTCCTGCCGAAGCACGGATCGCTACTGAGTTGGGCGCGTAATGAAAGGCGCAGACAACCCCGGGTGGACGACTCGCCCGGCTTGCAACAGCGGTCGCATCCACCAAAGGGGAGCACGCTAATGATGTCATCAGCGCCAAAACAACAGAAGGGCATTATGGGATTTGTAGTATTAGCGATGAATGCGCCGTTACAGCGGTGCTGCCGCTGTATAATACCTGGCGGGCCAGCTCCAATAGTAATTTGATATTGCCTCGCGGGCCAAATATAATTACACTGCGGGCCAAATTTGACACCCATGCTGTAGATCAGGGGTGCCCAATTTGGGGCCCGCGGGCCAAAAAACAAAAACTGTACCCTTCTATACCAGCCACTGGGAATTTCTGTCCCAACAACTCAACAATAGCCTGCAATTCACTTTCTGACCACAGTTTTATATTAGGGCACGAGGGGGGCGCTGTTGAGTTGCTGGCTCCTCTTTCCTTGTAAGCAGGCTCATGAGTCATGAAACGAATGAGTAAGGAGTAGTGGCAGTGGCACACGGACGAACGAAAGTTCAAAAATAGTTGGCAAATTGATCATTTCTTCTGTGAAATTGATTCATTGACGGTGTGCCTTATCTGCCGACAGAAAGTGGCAGTTTTGAAGGAATACAATATCCGTCCACATTATGAAACAAAACATTTGCCCCAGTTAGAAAAATATAGTTGCGAGATAAGTAGGCAGAAGGCTAGCGAACTGATAGCCAGGCTCAGTGCCCAATAACGCACATTGCTGCAGCCATCATCTGCTCAAGAAAATTACAATTTCAATAACAGGTAAGGTGGACATTTGTGTTATGGCCCGCGGCCCACCCGCAGAATTAATTTAGAAAAATAGAAAAATTTGGGCACCCCTGCTGTAGAGTAACAGATACCAGGGGATCAACAGTTTAGGCTCTGGGTTACTAATAAGAAGGTTGGAGGTTCAAGCCCAAGCACCAACAACCTGCCCCTGTTGCTCGCTTGAGCAAGGTTGTCCTGCTATATCATGGCTAACCCTATGCTTTGCTCCCAACTTTGAGAAAAAAATCAAGGCTTCTTTCCCGTGTTCTACCTGCTTGAGGACGCTGATGAGTGTCTCCGAATGTAGAGGATTCAGAAGTCCTTGGACACCATTGACCATGAGGAAGAAAACTTAAGAAGTAGAACAAGCATTTAAAGATCATTTCAAGGTCAAAGGTTATTCGGTGCAAATGAATCCACCCACTGGCAAGAGCAAGATGGCCAGTCAGGACAGTATACATGTTATCACTCACAGAAAAGTGTTGGAGATCGTGAGCCTGATTGTCAATGATGCCCCTATCTGTGGCCATGCTCTCATTCAGGAAGGGTGGCATACTCTGTCTCCCCTATCAATCACGGTGACAGTAGCCGCTCATTGGTATCTGAGCTCATGTATACAGACGTGGGTGGGGCCGTTACTACCCCCTGATATGCATTGCACATGCAGCAGCTTGGAAAGTTGGGGTGTCTTGGAGGAATCCCATGATAGCCTTTGGCTCCCCTGGTTGGTGGCTGTTGTATGATGAGAGGAGATGTCTAATGGGTAGGAACTGAGCATGTCTAAATTAGGGAGACCCAAATAACCCACTTTAAATACAGAGCATTTCAGACATCAGGCACAGACTTTGAAACCGCTCCCGATATAATTGTACCTAGAGGCAACAACGGAGTCAGTCAGTTTGCAGGCGGTATGCAAAGTCAGATCTGGCAGAGTAGTCAAGAAAATCAGAAGCTTTATTAAGACCATGGCTTAAAAAAAAACAGATTATCCTTAAAGGGGTTTACAAACTCATTGAGCAAGAAATCCCAGTCAGTAATTGCTTTCTTTTGAAGTGTCCCAAGATAGCGGATCTTATGAACCTTATGAATGTTTAAATAAGCGAGCAGTGTGCAATGTGCGCTGAATGAAAGGCTGGGATTCCTATACATGAGTCATCATATACTTCTAGGAGGTATTAAAGGCCTGATCACTCTGGTTCTTCTCACCCTTTATACGAGGTACATCGATGCATGTAGCCAAGTCTGGTTTCTTTTTTTTTTATGTATAGGACCTTTACCTTTTCTCTGTGATCTTGATCAAGGTGTGTTTGGTGAACATGCTTTTCCAGAACCAGGGGGAATATTATATAGGGGGTACCCACATTTTCTATAACAATGTCTACTTTCCTATGAAGTCTCTTCATTTGATGTTTGACAAGAAGGGCTGATGCGCAACTGAAATTCCTTTATCTGAGTGTCAGCACAGTGGTCCGTGCTCTTCAGCATGTGCAACCCTGGTAGGTACAAAATATGCTACATAAGCCTGGACTGTCTTTCAGACATCTTTAAATGTAGTTTAGAATTTTTTGCATGTTAAAGCGTCTTCTGGCTCTCTGTAACAAAACTGTGTGTATACACAAAAGTGTCTAAAAACCAAAAACGGGTACAAGTGGGATTTGTTTAGCTGGCATTCCATGGGACCCCTGGTACACCTACCTAAATTCTCTGAACACTATTCATGTCCTGCATTCATTCTGATGGGTTTGTCCTCTTCCATCAGGACAACACACCACCACACACGTCTTGTGAGTTTCGGGTTTTGCCATTGACGCCTAATTCACCAAATGTCAACATTATTGAACACATCTGGGGTGCCATGCAATGCAGGTGGTGTGCCAGTCATATTTGGTAGAAAAAAAAAATTCTACCAAAAAAAAAACATGTTCTGTAGGCAATGTACCAGCACGTTGCATAACATCCCGGATGTGTTCGGTAAAGTTGACTTGGTTTCTTATGTGGAAACTCAGAAAAGTGAGTCTGGTACAATCAGATCAACAACAACGACAACGATTATCATAAGTTCTTGGTACTGGTTATTTTTTGCTCAATCAGTAATACACATTTTTATTTACAAAAACGCTTCAGTTTGATTTTCATGATGCAGAAAAGCTCATCAACAGTGCAGACTGAGCACACCGGCCAGTTTCTTCATAAGGTTGATCTTTGTATGGTATGCCAACAGGGTCCTATTTTGCCAAGACAGAGTGCAAATAGTCCGAATGCTGCTTTTAACACTGCAGAATAGCCCACGGTCACTAAAGATCCCATAAAAAGTGGTAATCTCCATAGAGATCATCGGCAACATAGAGGGTAGAGTGGTGTGCCTTCAAATGGATGGAACAATGGACAAAAAAAAATTCTTTGCTGAATGTAGCAAGGACGTAATTGACTACACTGGTACAAAAGGACAAAAGGGTAAGCATAAGGACCTGAGTGACCCTGACTAGGGCTAAATCATGCTGGCTAGATGACTGGGTCATCTCTGAATAACACGTCTTGCCTGTGTGTTCCGAGTGTCAGTTGGTGCAGTGGTCAGTACCTATCAAAGGTGGTCCATGGCACGGATGATTCATATCTTTTTTTTTTTTTTATCTTTTTACCTTTTTTTGGCCCCATTGGGAAAAATGGGGCATTTATCTGGCCAGTCTAACAGACTCAAAATAAATATATCCAAGGACATTTTAGTAGTTAACAGGCAACTTTAAAATGGTCAATGGAAGGACAGACTCCCGAGTGCCCAAGTCGTATCTGAGGGAATTTGAGGGCTAGCCTGTCTCAGATCGATCACATAGAATATCCATCTGCTGTTGCTAACATATTGGTGCCACATATAAAACAAAAAACACCTTCAAAGATCTTGTGGCAAACTTTATAGTGAACAAGTGCCAGTATTCACATGTTTTATTACAAAAAAAAAAAATTGGGAGAATAAAATACGAGAATGCCATTCACTTGCATGCACAAAACGCTGGTAATACAATTAAAATTGTGTTGTTGTTTAGTAAAAAGAGCTTTTTGCATTTATTTAGTGTTTTTGCCGAAAAAAAAAAAACTAACTGGTTTATTGCATCAGGCTTGAGCAAGTAGGGTTAATACTGCCTACTGTATAGCAAACGATACGATATGTCAAGTATAAACCTAGCTTTATCAGGGATGCGCGGAATGTCTTAAAGTCCCAGTGTTCAAGTCAAGTCAAGTAGTCATTTCAACCATATACAGTGTTGTACAGTACACAGTGAAACAAAACAACGTTCCTCTAGGACCAAGGTGCTACATAGAACAATAAACTACACAATACAACATAGTGCACGTGTGCTGAAGCATGTGCAATGACGCAAGACGATTAACAATAAATACACAAGACGAATCACAATAAATACACAAGACGAATCACAATCAATTAGGGCTGTCACGATAAACAATTAAAATTTTTTAATCGTGATTAATCTCAGAATTTCATATAGTTAATTGCAATTAATCACATTTTTTTAATCTATGTAAATGAATAAGGCTTTAAAGTGAAATGTTACAATTAAA
>JAOVVF010032099.1:0-11160 GCA_028565595.1 Duopalatinus emarginatus | reverse complement strand
GACAGTGTCCTAAAGGCCGCTTGGTTGTGGGATAACAGTCATCCTCCTTATGAACACACATTTTGTTATAGCTGTGTTGTGTATTAATTCATTACTATATTACTATAATATTACATATTAATGTTATAATATACTGGAAGGACTTGTGAAAAACTAAAATAGGCCCATGTTTACTCTGCTTTACTGCTTCTCAAAACCAGAAACAACCCCATCCATCTTTCTTATTTGGTTATCTAAGTTGACAGATGCATTATCCCTGTTACATCATCCATTTACAACATATGACTACACACTTCACTTATTTACTTTATCATACTACGCAGATATGACAATATACAACTCTAATATCACTTTATCATACTATTAAACCTATTAATAAGTAAAATTAGTTTGGTACAGTTGGTACAGTCTCCATCGATATGGCTTTATTCAAAACGGCATACTACTATACTGCATACTACAGTAGTATATACTGCATACTGCATATGTACGTGTATCATACTACACAGCCATGTGAGCTGCGAATTCATCTGAGAGAATTTAAAGAGCCAGAGGTTTAAAAATGTCCAATATTTTTCGATTATCATAACAAATCTTTGTGTGAGGAAGAGGAGGAGGAGGAAGAGGAGATCCACACTGCTGTCCAAAACAGCTGTAAGTGATTTCTTTTTGCACTTAAGTACAGTGACAGCAATGCTAACAGCCATATTTAAATAAATGACTTTCATATTAAACAATGCTTGAATAATATAGCGCTATGTAAAGTGAAGTAGGCGGAGCCGAAGAGGCCGTGGTACATGCCGGGATGCAGAACGCTACCAAGATAGCTCGTCTGTATACTAGAAAATCTGACCAGAGTAGTACATCATCCGGGTACCTGTAGTACACTACAGAGATCCATACTTTGGATGCATACTGCATTCTACATACTACTTCTAGGCAGATTTAGTATGCGAGTAGTATGTAGTATGCCATTTCAAACACAGCCTATGTCTTCATGAAGCTTACCAAATGGGACATTTGAAACTGCTAGAACAAGTTTAGGCAAATTGAGTGCTACAGCATGTAAAGACAATCTAGTCACTTGTGTGCATCCAACCTTGTGGCAACAGATTAGAAGACCCACATATGGGTGTGATGGTCAGATATTCATTGTCAATTTTGCAAGTCTATTTTGTTACCTCTTGCTGATTTAGACGATTAGCAAGACATCCACTGAGTTCTGTAACCTTGGGGTTCTCCAGAGGTTTAAATAAAGAACCTGGAAAACACAAACGTACCTTTAGAGGTTGGTGTTCATATTTGTTTAGTCTCTCTTCTGTGTGTGCTCTAGCGAGTGTGTGTGTGTGTTTTCATGTGTATGTGCACATGTGCTGTGTGTTATTCACCTGCTTGTGAGGTTTCAGAGGCCCGAGACTTCAATGAGGCTCTGAGTGCTGCACGTCTTTTTTTCAGGTCATCCAGCTCCTTGCTTATCCTACATAGACACATAGGCTACTCTGACCACTACATTCTCAAAAACTCATGACTCTTATGACTGGATCTCAATGACACTGTCACACACTCTAGGGTGGTTCAGTCATTCAAAATCAGACTTACAGATCCACTCTGTCAATGGCCTCTGTATCGGGTGGAGGAATCACAAAGCACACTCCAGGAAAGGAGTTGATGGCCCCATTAGCTGACTGCACGTCCCATTTTGCGCAGTCGCTGTTGGACATCAAGGTGAAATTCTCGCCTTTAGAAATGAAAGCCTGAAAATAAAATCATGTGTGTGAGAATACATAGAATACCCAGCAACATGCAAATCTAAAAGACAGCATATAAAATCTGAAAATGAAATATTCACTTGGCTATGTCGGCAGTAGTAAGCTGGTTGTAAATTTTTTTTAAGGTCATGTGAGGGCATGTGAATAGGAATTGCCCTTGCACTCACAAGTAAGCTAAACACAGAATGCAGACCTGGGGATGCTGCAGAGATAAGGAGGACCTAAATGTGGGGGCTGTGCAAAAGATATATGTCTCTAAGGACAAGATAGAGGAACAACTTGTTGTGACGTGAGAACATTGTGTATAAGGAGGCTGGAAAGCCCCCTTTCTTTGTCTATTATGTGTAGACCCCTCGAGGAATAAACTTTTTTCTATTTCTGCATCACCCCACTGAGTCAATCCTCTTCATTATAGCGAAGAAGAAGTTTTTTCCACCACAGTCTATAAAAGGTTTCAAAGGTTTTTAGACTACAACTAGGTTAAATTCAGAAAACGAATCTTAATGTGGTCAAATTGTGAGTTTGGGATCAAAGCTGATGTGTTGATATGGCAGCTGTAATAATAAAATTTGTTTAAACTTAAACTTTGTATTTTTACAACTATTTAAAAGTGCAAACATCTATGAAAAGAATAGGATATAAACACCTTTAATTTTTATTTGTTTTTAGCTTAAGCTACTTTCATCTCATGCTGACCGTATCTGGGTTAAATATGACCTGAGCATTCTCAAGCATTAGGTACCCCCAATCACGTAGGCTTGTGAGGGGATAGGGGTAGAACTGCAAACTCTTTCAAACTAAACAGAGACACAGCTTATTATTAAGCAGCGTTTATACCAGACTGTTTTCTTAAGTTCTGATGCATACTCAATAATTCAGCAAGATCTTAAGAAATTCGCAGAAAGTTGAATCTGATCACAAGGTTTAATGGGAGAAACATTTTGTCCCATTAAACCTGTGTCAAGATGAACTGATTCAACCTTCTGGTAATTTTTTCTTACTGTTGTTGGGCTACATATAATATGCAACATACATTATTTATTTTATTTTGTAAAATTCAGTTTTTTTTTTCTCTGCCAGCTTCGATGATCTTGTTAGCAGTGTTGCAGTGTTGCTATCTCTGTGTGAACATCTCTGTGTGAATAGTATTGAGGTGAGTGTGTACTGATTTAGACATGCAGTTTCCAAAACTTCCTGTGATCCAAATAAATTTAAACACATCATTGTAAAGTGTTTCTACTGATGACACCTTGTGTGTGCTCCAGTCACACAGAGACTGGATGGTGATGGGTCTGTTCGGAGTTGTGTGGCGAAGTTTAAGAGGAGCGATGGTGGTGCTGCGCATTCTCAAGTCTGCCAAGGCTTGTTCACATCGCTGAAAAAGTCCTTCCTCTATCTGAGAGAGAGAGAGAGAAGTGTACAGTCAAAGATATAAAAAAAATAGTATTTAGCTGCCCTATACTCCCTACATAGTGCATTATTTACTACATAGTGGCCTTCTGAAATCCCTCAATGAACTGCTATACTTTCATGAACAAACCAAGTAGCATAATGTCTACAGATTAGAATTAGTATAGTACAGTATAGTATAGCATAGAGATTTTTAAAATTAATAGGATTTTGCAGACTCTTACCTCTAGCTGTAGCTGAGTCTCTGTGTTGGACGTCTTACAGAGAGACTTGGGGTCCAAAGTTGAATTGAGTCTGGTCAACGATTTAGACAAATTCTCGATATCCAGTTGAAACTGTACAAAGGGAATATGTGGATAAAACAGATAAATATCTCTAAATATATGTAAATATTTTACACAGTTCATATACTGCCTGACTTAGAGCATATTTTATATATATATATGCCAGTTATATATATATATACTGCCAGTATATCAAGTTGATCTTTTGTTTGTCAAAGAAGAAAGGGATAATATGGAAAATAATTTGATTTGAAAATCTGGGAAATGTTATTTCCAAACCTTTGTGTGACTTATACTGGAAAATATTTGTGTGACATTTAGAGTATCTTGTTCAGCACAATGGCACATTTAATAAAGCACTCATTTAAAGATCCACTATCGTTTAAGTGCAGATATGTCCTAAAATTTAGGATTTATTTGTTTATTTATTTACTAATTTTTCCATTTTTACTTACTGCAAAAAAGTCATCTTAACTACAGTATCTAGTATTTCCTATGAGAAGGACACAGTAAACCCAGTATAAGATCATTAAACCTACTTGTAGACATTCTTCCTAATGCCAAGCTTGACATTAGCTAGTCAGATAAGTTAGCTTATTATTTTATGTTGTCTATTGTGTGTTATCGGAAGTAACAAAAAAAATCCTCATAAAAAGCTCATAATTTCATGTCCATGGTTTAAAAATGGTGTGACGAATATTCATTGTCTTGACTGCCCCTACACAAACCCACCATGAACAACCCCACCAGAGAACTTCCAACATGACTCCAGCTATCCCTAGACACGTCACCACACCCAGGGCATTACAAGTCGATTGAACTCCTCCTGTATCACCTTACCTTTTTGTATTCCTCCACATTGTCCAGGTGTGTTCCTTGGCAGATGTGGAGGTTTAGAAATTTCTGCCATTCGTTCCTCAGCGTGTCTCTGTGGCTCTGAAACGTGAAACGCAAAGCATACGCATGTTGAAATTGAAACTCATGCTGGAAATCACTGTCATTGTCAGTGATCACTGGTCACACACTGTGTTCCAGCCTTATTCAACAGGTAATACGGACAGCACCAAAAAAGTTAACTACCAAAAAAAATACACAATAATAACAACATTACCCATTAGCGCTTATATATTTTATTTACCAAGAAATTCTGTAATGAAATGATATAATAATACACTACACTACACTACTTTAGCTCACCTGAATGTTTCTTTCTGCCGGGTGCTTCATTTTTACCAGACGATCTCCATCATCGTGCAGTTTGTTCACTTCGCTCTCAAGGGCTAGCAGGCTGTTGTTCTTAATGATCGACAGCAAACCACAGAGCAGAAAACACTCAACCTTTTCCTCAACCTCATGTTTAAAGACACAATCCACGTATAAATAAACCTGAATCGAGGACCTCACCTTGTAGCACCGCCGAACGTCTGGTGGATCCACCATGCGGTCGCTCCAGTCCTGTTGGAGGATCTTCGCCTGTTCATCACTCAGATAGCTGACCTCTTTGTTACACCTCTGCATGTACTCATACAGGCTGTTCAGGTAGTGATGGCGCCATTTGGAGTTGTCCTGCAGGACAACAATGCAACACACGCATGTATGCAGGACTAGTTAGTTCGGCTATGTTCAGCAAATGTGACTAGATTGTCTTTACATGCTGTAGCACTCAATGCTCAATGCTGTAGCACTAAACTTGTTCTAGCAGTTTCAAATGTCCAATTTAGTAAGCTCCATGAAGCAGGGCCGGCTCAAGCCTTTATGGGGCCCTAAGCGGATTTTCATTTGAGGCCCCCTTATACCCCCTCCGACCACATCTGCATATCGCTCAATTGCCTTTCTCCCTGCGCCAGAAAAAACAAAACAAAAAACAAAAAAAAAGTGGAAGACTTAAAGAGGGAGCTGATTTTTATTTATTGATTTATTTTAATTTTATTTCATTTTCTTAGAGCGATTTGCTCAGAGAGAGATATTGTGCAATACGCTGAAGTGCCTGGGCTTTTATCGTCCACCCAAGTGGTGCATATTTGCGTTTGTCCAACAGTGGCAGCAGCCAACAGCAGCAACTGATTAACCTATATATAGGTGTGCCGACTCTGAAAATAAATAAATATAATAATCCATTTTACGTGTTACATGTTATTTTTAAAATATATATTTTTTATCATGATATCTTGGTGCTCTTGGGCCGCGTACTTCGAGTATGCCTCGGGCCGGCTCTGCTCGAAGGTCTCGAAGGAGGAATAACTTACCAAGAGATTGGCGTATTGCTTCTTAAGGGTAGCGTATTCCTCCTAAAACAATAAAGCAAAATATCAGCATTCATTTACCAAAAATAATTTGTAAACCTGACATAGGTTAACAGGTTAACACCAGTAGAAACATATCTGATGTATAGTCTGTATAGGCTGACCTGTGAGGTGGTGTTGTCTGGGCTGAGCTGCATGTTGTAGGTTTCAATCTCCATCTGTAGTATATTATGGGCTGCGATCTGTTTCACCAGTTCATCCATGGTGGGTCCATACGCTTCCGAGTTGACCTTTTTCTGCAACAAACATGAAGGGAGGCACTGAGATGTAGTATGACCCAAATGATCACTGAGAGCTACATGCTGCTCTTCTACACAGGTACGAATGCAACACATTTTGGATATGTAGGTATCTGACTCCAGGTTAAATGCTTCCTGTGTTTGGAGATACTAAACTGCCCAAAGGTGTAAGTGTGTGCCTCTTTGTGTTTGCCCTGTAATGGACTGGCAACCTGTCTAGAGTCTTTCCCAGCTTTCTACCAAGTAAAAGTGCTGTGATAAACTAACCCGACATGACCCAGTAGGAGAATAATTGTCTTAGATAACGAGTGAATGAATGGCATATATTAACCAAACATAACAGTATTATTTGGAAATGGAAATGTAGCATTGACTTCAAAGCTATATCAAGCAAATCATTTGTTATATTATGTAACTACCAAAATGCTCACCGGTTAAAATGTGTTTTCAATAACAGCAGCTTGTACAGTAGTTCCAGCTGCAAGGTTTATATTATTAGGGTTTCTGTCGTAACAATATACACAGTGAATTGGATGGCAGAACGTCCGCTAAACATGGAGTAAATAATGTGTGTGCCTTATTCCAACAAGATATTATTTATTTATTTGTTTTTTTGGAAATTTATTATATTTATTTATCTATCAATTTATCTATTTATTTGCTTATTCATTTATTTATTTATTTATTATAATTAATTATTCACAGAGACTAGATTATATTATAGTGCATTTTTCCTTGTCTTTTGCTTTGACCCTGATCTGTAATGTGGATGTGATCAGGACATGCATTTCCACCTTTACTATTTACCTCTTTCTGGTTGAAAACCCGGATCCAGTTGAAACGCGGCTGCAGGCTGAGCTCGTATATCTGCTTGTAGAGGTCACGGTAAAACGTACAGTCCTTCAGCCAACGCTCATGAAGTCGCCTCACACTAACACGCAGCACACAGAACAGCCTATAAGCCTTTGTGTATTAAAGCTGCCATCATTTTTTCACATATGCAAAACCTTCTGTGTGTGTATTGAGACCATAGTCTATTAAAACTTGTAATGTGCAATTTGTGAACTAGTATGTCACACTTAATTCAGGGTTAAAATAAATAACGCACAACATAGCATGGGTGTTCTGTGCAGCTTTTTCATAAAGCTAAGCTGAACAATTAATCAATAGCTGGGTACATTTAAATCTAAATTAAATCTAGGGTAGAAAACAGAAAAAACATATAAAGAATACTATAGAAAAAAAAAAGTTTATATATTTTTTTAAATACAGTGTAATATCTAAATGTCAAAGATTTCCATGCAATGAGTTACATTTAAAACTAATCATTTGACTAAACATAAATAAAACAATATTGTGATATGCTTTTACAAAGTAAAAAATTGTTCAGAACAGGAAGTGAAATATCTTTGTAGAAACTGCAAACAGAAAACAATAATAGTCCCAAAAAGCTGATTAAATGCTAATGCTTGCAAAAAAAAAAAAATAACTTTATGATTTTTATCACTTTATTCATTATTTTCCACATAAATGAAGCTTAAATTATGATTTATAAGAATGTGCAACAGGCCAGTGTTTGGTTCTACAGGGATTCTACATTGAATAGGTATATACATTGAAATTTGCTTCAATATTTGCTTAATATAATTTAATCAGGAATTTATTTTTTCAAATAATGCCTAAAGGAAGCTTCAAATTACAAAGGGGCCGTTTACTGGGAGTTTGCAGTATAATATGTAATGTTGTAAAACAGCATATCTGTGTTCAAACAGCCCCACCTCTTCTTGTCTTATGTGAAGTGTGTTGTCACTACATGGTGAAGCTTGTTCACTTTTTCTGGGCTGTATTATATACATACAAGTAACAATACCACATAACCGATGCGGTTTAAGGAAAATATTTAAATTATAAAAATAATTAATTATTAAAGATTTTGTGTTTGACAGATTATCCAGACAGATCTTGTGGGCAACTTTTCATTCATCTGTCTTGATGTTTGTGTACTCACTCTTTCTCGATCTCAAATGCATGTGGGTGTTTCTTTTCCTTGGCTTTGTCCAAATCCAGAAACAGATCCCTGAGGAGCTCTTCAGCCTCAGACAGGCAGTCTAAAATCTCGTTTTGGTGTTTAAACGGACGATTTCTCTTGTCATTATCTTCATCCTGAAAGTGCAAAGACAGAAGTGACAGTTGATTATCAGCCTCTGTAAACAGCACTGGCTCTGTTCACATATGAGCAATATTTTAATCCAGTCATGAAGATAATGCAATTGTGATATGTCTTTATAAGTAACATATGATGAGAAAACCAGACAAAGAGACAAGGAGAGTGTTAAAGATAGATAGAGAGAGAGAGAGAGAGAGAGAGAGAGAGGGAGAGGGAGAGAGAGGTAGTAAAACGTGAGAGTGGGATTAGCAAAGTGATAGAAAAGAGACATAATAAATGAAGACTCACAATGACCAGCAAGTCTTCAGCTCTCAGCACGTCATTCTCCACTGTGTCAGCGTTTTTCTGCATGCGTGCAATCAGTTTGATCAAGTCATTCACTTGAGACCTGTAAAAATCAGGGACAACGGTCATAGTCTGAGAGTTCATGCTTTGAGGAGTCAGCCTGTATTTGTGCTCGTAGTAATAGTTATAATCAGAGGTGGGAAGTAATGTAACTTTTTGGACAAATTGTACTAATAGAAATAGTTTTGATGCAGCATACATTTTACTTTAACTTGAGTATATATGTTAAGAAGAAGTGGTACTTTTACTTTTTATTCTCATCAATCCGTCCAATGCACTATCACTTTGTTTTTTGTTTTGTCGAGACTTCCGACAGAGGCTTATAGTAATCAGAGTGGCTGATGGAATATTGGAAAATCCTGCTTGGTACCAGGTTTATGCAGCCAAAGAAGTGAACAGAAAGAATGGAGATGTCAAAATTTTAGACACTATGTGTTAAGACAAAACAGCCATCTGTGTACCTAACAGGACAAGACACAGTTCCTAATTATATAAATATTGTGTCTAATTAAGAATAGACATCTACAATCACTAATACTGCTGACAGACGTTCACTGCTGGTGCTGAATTAAATAATAATGTTGACTGGTAGGGACAATGTAGGAAACTACAAATCAATTTGGCATTTAGAAATTATGGTCCTATAGTCTTGAGAAAGTGTGAAGTGGCAAAGAATCCAAGAATGTCTGAAGCCCAGTGTGATGTTTCCACAGTCTGTGATGATTTGTGTTGCTACTTTATAGATAGATAGGTAGGTAAGTAGGTAGGTAGGTAGGTAGGGTCAACTTTATTGTCATTGCTTAGTACAAGGACAAGGCAACAAAATGCCATCTACCAGAAGCGCAAATAGTAATGCGCAGAGTGCAAAAGTGCAAAAAAATAACTGTGCAAATGAAAAACTGTGCAAATATGAAAAAGCAATGTGCTATATCAGAGTGCAAATATGGAAAGATGTGCAATTATGACAGAGTGATAAATAAATGAGAAACATAAGGGTATGTGGATAAATATAGTAATACTAGATTTAACTGAATACATAATAAATATGTAGAATGGTTAAATATGATATAATATTTACAATGTCCAGTGAACAGTGAGTGTACTGTGTTATATTAGTCCAGTGTGTGCAATTGGGCAGTAGTTGTCCTGATGTAGTGTGGTGTAGTGGATAGTTATGTATGTATTAAGGAGTTCAGTAGTAGTAGGGGCAGCCGTGGCCTAGTGGTCAGGGAACCGGTCTCATGACTGGAAGGTCGCGGATTCAATCCCCACCCAGGGCAAAACACGACTGAGGTGCCCTTGAGCAAGGCACCCAACTCCCCTAACTGCTCCCCGGGCACCGTACAGGGTGTGGCTTGGGAGAGACGAGCCCCTGATGATGCTGTATGCTCTATGCAAACAGCGCTGGTGGTAAAGGTCGCCGATGGCAGGTAGTTGTGTGCCTATGATGCGCTGAGCGGTCTTGACCACTTGGCCTTCCTTTCAGCCACAGTGGAGCTTCCATACCACACTGTCACACAGTTAGTCAGAACACTCTCAATGGTGCAGTGGTAAAAGTTTGTCACTATGTGGGGGGATAGATGGACCTTCTTCAGTCTCTTCAAGAAGTAAAGATGCTGCTGTGCCTTCTTGTCCAGACAAGAGGTGTTGATAGTCCAAGAAAGAACCTCAGAGATGTGGACACCCAAAAACTTGAAGCTTTTTTGGTGTTGAGGGTAAGGTTGTTAGATGAACACCATGCTGCCAGATGCTGGATCTCCTCCCTTTATGCCAATTCGTCATTGTCACTGATGTGACCGACTACTGTTGAGTCATCTACAAATTTTAATAATGGTGTTAGATCTGTGCAGTGGCACACAGTCACGGGTAAACAGAGAGAAGTGCAGGGGACACAATACGCATCCTTGCGGCACGCCGGTGTTCAGAGTGAGGCTGGAGGACATTTGATTGCCCAGGCTCACTGACTAGGGTCTGTTTCTGAGGAAGTCCAAAACTCAGTTACACATGGGGTTGTTGATTCCCAGGTCACTGAGCTTGGACACCAGTCTGGTGGGGATGTTGAAGGCGGAGCTGAAGTCGATGAACGGCATCCAAACGTAGCTATTTTTGTTGTCCAGGTGGGTGAGGGCAGAATGAAGAGCAGTAGAGATGGCATTCTCAGTCGATCTGTTTGAGCGATATGCAAACTAGTGAGAATCCAGTGATGGTGGGAGCACTGCTTTCAAGTGACTGAGGACCAGTTTCTCAAAGCACTTCATAACCATAAGTGTGAGTGCAACGGGCTGGAAGTCGTTCAGGTCTGTTGCAGCAGTGCGCTTTGGAACTGGAATGATAGTAGTTGTCTTCCAGCATGTGGGGGCAGTAGTGTGCCCCAGTGACCGGTTGAAGATGTCAGTGAAGACCTGGGCCAACTGTCCAGCACACGCTCTGAGGACACATCCAGGAATGACAGCAGCTTTCTGTGTGTTTACTCTGCTAAGTACTGAGCATACATTCGCCATGGAGAGTGTGAGAGGCATGTTGTGTGAAAGTCCTTCCAATGAGGTATTGTGCTGCCGCGATTAAAACCAGTGTACAAACCGGATTCCAAAAAAGTTGGGACACTAAACAAATTGTGAATAAAAACTGAATGCAATGATGTGG